>MVGT01004519.1:0-43378 GCA_002174775.1 Macleaya cordata | reverse complement strand
GTGGTATGGTTTTGTTTTTTGGAGATAGATGACTACTGGTATACTTGACAGTTGTAAGTACTTTTGAGGTTATTATTAATATACTCATTGTCATAACTTTTAGGACTTATTATTAATTGACTTATGAATTTATAATGGTGAAATGTGAATGTAGCTGCGTCTGATTGGATTATTCATACTTAAAATGTTGAATGAATTATATTAAATATAATTAATTATTTATAAATTATATATATTAGCCGTGTCCGAGTCCTATTTTTTTGAGATTTGGCGTGTCGCCGTGTCCGTGTCGTATCGTGTCCTTGTCTCGAGTCCGTGTCCGTGCATCCTAGATCCTCATCAACCATTTGGACATTCACAATTTTACTACTTCTAGTCTCATCTAAAAATACGGGTGCATCTTTATCTTCTACATCAATTATTGAGACAACGAGACTTCATCAATAACATTATTTCAGGCAATCTCATATGGATCTCCAATCCCCATTGAGGGGGGATATTAGAGTATATGATGCAAGATTTGCTGAATCATGATTTAGTGGAATCTAAGATTAGGATTAGGATTCTATTGGGTAAAGATTTGGATGCTTGATTTGTTTCGATCTTATTGATATTTGTTACTTTGTTTAAATCCCCTAATCATCTATATAAAGGAGAATCCTTTGAATTCAAACTTATTAATGAAATCATCACTTTATCATTCCTTGTCAGAAACCTCTATATCTTCGAAGAAATACCTTATAGAGAGGGTGTTAGTAAAAATAGAATTCTTAATGCTAACAGGGACTGCCCAAATAAGATAAAAGGCTCCATATATATATAACAATGTGGGTGAGCTAATGGTTCTCTCTAACTTGGGGATTAAAAGTAGGCGGTATCTAATCTAAAAGCCAAGGAATGCTTTTGGATGCCCTCTACTAGGGACCAATTGAAGATTTGATGTGATGGGTCTTCAAAGAGAAACCCTGGCAATAGGGGTGCTGGTCTCTTCTTTCGAGATTATTTAGGGGCTGTGAATTTACTAGGAAACAACAGTGGAATGGTATTAAAGTCATTTTATAATGATTGTGAAGCATAACAACCGTATATATTTGACGTAACATTAATATGTTATTGAACTTCATAATTATTTTTAAAATTAAAGTTATGTGCGTCCAAAATGGTTCTCAAATATTTAAAAGCTCTTTAGTGTACTTTTGAGTTTTGACTAATGATTCATATGCCAAAATCGATTTGATTATACGGGACTCTTTAGGTAAGTGTAGAGGCTGTAGAAGATTCAATAACAGAGCACTCTCAATCGAAGAAGTAGAAACTTACATCTGCATGCCTAGAGGCTGCCAAGTGGGATATAGATTAATTAGTGGACCAGGGATTCCTGTTTTCCTTGGTCTGTTTGGGTTTTCGGAGTCCTAGCAAATCCCCTCATACAATTCTGACCCTCCCCTATTATTTGATGGAAATTATTAGGAGAGATTTACTAAATGCACCAAAAATCTGAAGTTGGTTGCACCCCAAATTAAATCGACCAAACCCTGATGAAAACTCTCACTCTTCTCTCTCAGATGACCTCCATGGCTACATCAATTGCATTTGAGTAACTCCCGCAAACCTAGTTTTGTTTTGAAATTTTGTAGATCGTTGTCTTCAATGTTGTTCTGCCTTTTTCCTATACCCATTCATTTTCTCTCCTATCTCTCATCTCTCTCTCTAGATCTCTACAATTATAAATTTGAAGAATCAAAACCCTAAGTTAGTTTTTTGATTTATAGTTGAGGTATTTTTTGTGAAGACATGTACCCCAATTTTACCTACTTACTATCCATACATTGATGCCTCAAGATGTGCACAAACTACACATAACAGCTAACCCCAAGTGGACCCAAATGAGGGGATGACCCATTTCTAACCCAGTAAGCCCAAACGGACCTAACTAATCCACCTCCTAACTATTCACACCTCCCTACTATTACAACCTCCTTATTTTTGCCTACTTACTATTGCTAAACCTACCTAAAAATCTATAAATAAAGGTCTTCACCATTCATTTCAAAGGATCCCAAGCTTCTCTAACTCTCTTCTTTTTTAAGTTTTCAAAGTTTTTCTTTGGTTAAGAGTAAGAAGAACAAAAAAGGAAAAGTTTGAAGGGAGTCTTTTAGAAAAGAGGCCTCCAAAACCAAAGTATTTAATGGGGACTTGGTTCAAGCCGAGAAGAGAGGTGGGTATGGTTTATTTCCTTTTCTCTTTATTTTTCCTAATTAGCATATTTTGTTAATTATAGATTATGATTTAAATGCTTTTTAGTAGATCTAAATGCTTTCTAGTTAGATTTTATTTCCTTCTAGCTTAGAATTAGGAAACCAAAATGGGTTATTCTTCAGCTATATTAGTATTGCAGGAATTTCTTAAAATAGTCATTGTTCTTGAAGGTTCACAAAATGTAGATCTTCAAGTCACCTTGTTGTAAAACATATTTTACATAAATGCAAGTTATCCAAATTCAATTCATTACTCTTGTAGCTTTAATTTATATACATTTTAATTCAGCTATCCTTCATGAAATCTAAAATAGATTATCCTAGAACATTGTTGATGATGCAAGGGTCACATTTGTGCGTACATTTTATATTAAGCTTTAAATTTAGTGGAATGTTATTTAAATTTAATTAACCTTCTTGAACTCTGAAATAAATTATCCTAAAACATTGCAGATTATGTAAGGATCACATTTGTACATACGCTTTTATATTAAGGTAAATTTATGTTTAGACCCTAACTTTTAACCGATTTTAATGTTTAAGTCCTAATGTTATCCAATGAGTTTAGACCCTAACATCTACACTTTTCCATCCATGTTCCATTTTCTTCTTTTTTCCTTTCAACTTTGCCCTTTATCCCTTATCAAGGTTTAATTGGTCAATCTGACAACCTAACATTGATGTCACATTAATGCATTTTTAAAAGTATCCACGTGTCACATCAATATTTAATGGTTCAAATTAAATGGACCCACATAATTTTTAATTTTTTTTAAAAATTCACTAAATTAAGTAGAAACCATTAATTTTTATATTAATTAAAATAATTTAGTGGGACCAACTAATTAATGGGGCTGATGTTGGGGCCAAATTTGTTTTATCTCTCTTCTTCTCACTTGGAAGCCGACGAAAAGCAAACCCTACAACCACCAACTTTTTAATAATAAAAAATTAATTAAAGAATCTCTATTTGATGCCATCATCAACATCGTCGCTGACTATTATTAAATTCGTGTAGGAATCTCCTTTATTTCTGTTGCTACTTTCTGTAGTGGCCAAATTTGTAGTACATCTCAAAAGCCCACAGGCCAAAGCATTGGTCCCTTCGACCGAGCCCAGAGGCCTATAGGGCCACGCCCCGCCTCTCTGCCAAATCACGAAAAATGGCTAGAGTTTGACAAGTTCAAATAAGAGGACTTAGTCTACGCATGACTCCTCAACCGCCATAAGATCTTCCTAGGATTTGGGGAGAAAAATCCCGTGATCCCAGGAAGACTTATCTGCATCCCCTCCTATAAAAGGAGGGGGCGCAAGGAGAGAGGGGAGGGAGGAGGAAACACACACTCTCTCTCACTCTCTAAAAAAAAACTCTTTGCAACTCGAGAGCATCCACGATCCATCGCATAGCCAATCTCCTCGGAAAGAATACATCATCAAGTCAGAGACTCAACGACTAAGATCCAGTCTTCTACCACACTCAGCCACGATCTACCATAATATGTGATACAGATCCATTCTTCTCCTTTAATTTTCTGTTTAATTTATTTTTCCAAACAAACTGACTTGACCGTCGGAGACCTTTAGGCCGGCACCACCCCGGCGCCAAGGAATCTTCACGATCATTCTACTTTTCTTCCTGTGCAGATTGTCGGTGCCCTGATCTAAAATCATTTGTGGAATTTACGGTCTACAATTTGGCGCCCACCGTGGGGCCTCGACAATCATAATCCGGGGAAGAAATCTAACAGCACGAATCAATCGACAAAACTCACAATCCGATTATGGCTGGACAATTGGAATAAGGTGAAGTTGATGTCAACGCGCAACCTAACACTTACATGGCTCAACCAGCAGATCCTACCATCGCGAGGTTGCTCGTCCTTGAAGCAGAAAATGCAGCCATGAGAGAAGAAAACCAAGCACTACGTGAAAGACTAGGCTCACCATTGGCTCTAACCACTCCACAATCAAGGCAATCCCAAGTCTGATTCAGAGAACCAGTTAATCCAATGCAACCGTTGGATCGAACTCACGTTAGACCATCCGTTCAACGACAAGAGCAATCCGCAACCGACGGAGAAACTCAGACGACAGACGCAGATCCGCGGAAGGCGGTTATGGCAGAAACACCCACGAGAACAAGAAGCACCATTGTTGATCCCACTCGGCGGTCGACACCGCAGTCGACCGCGCTCCAGCCGACTGCGGTAGATCACGACCAATGGGTCTCTACTCATGCGTCGACTGGAAGAATGCACGACCGCGACGTCGCCTTAAGGCTGGCCCAGATGGAAGCCCTCATCAGTAGAATCCCAGGCGTCCCTACTCCAATTAAAAAGAGCTTGCCAAGTAGCTACGCCGACTCACCTTTCGTCGACGAGATCGCACTAATCGAAATGCCAAGGAAGTTCAGTCTACCGAACATGAAGCTCTACGATGGAACAACGGATCCAGATGATCATATAGCCCAGTACAAACAACGAATGTTTACAGCGGCGATTCCAAGAGACCAAGCCGAAGCATGCATGTGTAAGGGGTTCGGATCTAGCCTGATAGGCCCGGCCCTGCAATGGTATACAAATCTACTCAATAATTCAATTTCTTCTTTTGCTCAACTCACGGATATTTTTGTCGAGTATTTCACTAGCAGCAGGAAACTGGAGAAACATTCGGATGATCTTTACCGTGTCAAGCAGAAAAGGGGAGAAAGACTCCGAGATTACGTCGGGCGATTCAACAGAGAGAAAGTTTCTATTCCTTGTTGCAATATTGACACTGCCATCACAGCCTTCAGAAAAGGCCTACTCACAGACTCCGACCTATACAAGGAGTTAACCAAGTACCCATGCAGAACGATGGAAGATGTGCTGGCCAAGGCATGGGCCTAAATAAAGTGGGAAGAAGACGAAGCAAACAGGTCTTACGGTAGGATAGGTGACGACAGTAGAAACAGCAGAAAAGACGACAAAACGGATCGCAGGAACAATAGTTATCGCTTCGAACCATATTCTGATGATAAGAGACGAAGAACAGAAATAAGAGAGTATGGTCGACCGATCGGAAGACAGCAAGACCGCGGAAACAGACAACCAACCCCGCCCTACAACTTGAACATAGAGCCCGAACAGGTTGTTGCGGTAATGAAAGGGATGGAAAATTCAGTTAGATGGCTGGAAAAGTACAAATTTGCAAACGACAAGAGGGATACTAGCAACTGGTGCGAGTTCCATGGGGATTATGGCCATAATACAGCTGACTGTATCGCCCTAAGGCTAGAATTTGTAGAGCTCCTAAAAAGGGGCCACCTCAGAGACTTTTTGTCCGACAAAGCTCGGGCTACAACTGCGGCCAGAGACGAAAGCCAAACTGAGAAGAGAAATGGATCGCCGCCTGAGCCACCACAGCCAAGGAAAACCATTAATGTGATCACCGAAGGATCTGAGGTTAGTGGAGTCACTTATTCAGCCGCTAAGCGACATGCCAGAGGGGCAGTCCGCCCGGAGGCTCATGTCAGACGACCAACTCCGCTCGCATGTAACCAAACTTTGAGCTTTGTAGACTCCGAAGCAGCCGAGCTAATCAATCCTCATCACGACGCACTGGTGATCTCTATCCTTATAGCTAACTGTCTTATCAAAAGAGTTCTCGTGGATAATGGGAGCTACGCTAATGTTTTGTTTCTGAGTGCACTTAGGAAAATGGGGATCGACGAGTCTCAGACCGTTAAACGAACAACGGTCCTCATTGGCTTCAGTGGAGAGCAGAAGCACACCATTGGGGAGATCACACTCCCAGTCTACGCTGAAGGGGTCAACTTGAACGTAATGTTCTTGGTGGTCGACAGTCCTTCAGCCTACAATGTTATCCTCGGACGTCCCTGGATACACGAGTTGTGCACCGTCCCTTCAATCTATCATCAAGTAATCCGCTTCCCGACTCAGTGGGGAGTAAGAGAGATAAAAGGAATTCAGCAAATGTCAAGGGAGTGTTATTCCAGTAGCTTCAAAGGAAAGCCGGCAACAGCATAGCAACTACAGCAGTAGTCGACAGTCGACTGCAAGACCAAACCTCAGGAAGAGGAGCTCGACGAGGTGCAGATTCATCCAGACAGTGAAGACCGCGCGGTGAGGATTGGAAGTAGGCTGGACCCGGTAATCCGGTCACAATTAATTGACTTCCTGAGATAGAACTACGACTGCTTCGCTTGGTCTCATGCTGACATGACAGGAATCGACCGAAGCGTTATTACACACCAATTACATGTTGATCCAGCCTACACACCTGTCAAACAAAAGAGAAGAAAATTTGCGCCAGAGCGCAACCGCATCATCAACGAAGAGATCCAGAAGTTGGTCGACATTGGCTCAGTCAGAGAAGTCAAGTATCCAGATTGGCTAGCCAATGTCGTCGTCGTCAAGAAGAAGAACAAAAAGTGGAGAGTCTGTATCGACTTTACAGACCTAAATAAGGCATGCCCGAAGGATTCCTTTCCCCTTCCGCACATTGATATGATGGTCTTTGCAACTGCCGGGCACGAGTTGCTCAGTTTTATGGACGCATACTCAGGCTACAACTAGATCCTAATGCACACGGACGACCAAGAAAAGACCGCGTTCGTGACTGAAAGAGGGATTTTTTGTTATAAAGTCATGCCATTCGGATTGAAGAATGCGGGAGCAACCTACCAGAGGCTCGTCAATAGAATGTTGTCCAGTATGTTAGGAACGACAATGGAGGTCTACATCGACGACATGCTCGTCAAATCAATCATGGCAGACCAACACCTTGACCACCTACACCAGGCTTTCGAGGTACTTAGAAAATACAATATGAAACTTAACCCTTCTAAATGCTCTTTTGGTGTTTCTTCAGGGAAATTCCTTGGATATCTGGTCACGCAAAGAGGAATCGAAGCCCATCCTGAGCAGATCCGGTCCATCAGAGGTATTCAGTCACCTAGGAATGTCAAGGAAGTCTAGAGGCTGACCGGAAGAATAGCTGCCCTCAGTAGGTTCATTTCAAAGGTTTCAGAGAAGTGCCAACCGTTCTTCTCCACTCTACGCAAGTCGAAAAATTTCGAATGGACTCAGTAATGCGAGGAAGCACTGCAGCAGTTGAAGCAGTACCTATCTTCACCTCCACTCCTCTCAAAACCAAAGGAGGGAGAAACACTTTATTTATATTTGGCCGTATCGGATTCAGCAGTCAGCGCAGTACTAGTAAGGGAAGAAGACAAGAGACAGTTCCCGGTCTACTACTTCAGCAAAAGTCTACTCGACGCAGAGACACGGTACAGTTAGCTTGAGAAGTTAGCGCTGGCACTGGTGACAGCAGCAAGAAAGCTACGACCTTACTTTCAAAGTCATAGCATCACAGTCCTCACAACTTACCCCTTGCGGAGCATACTCCATAAGCCAGAGTTATCGGGTCGACTACTAAAGTGGGCGGTCGAGCTCAGCGAACACGACATCAGTTACCAGCCTCGCAATGCGATCAAGTCGCAGGCCCTGGCCGATTTCATTGTAGATTTCACGCCTAACATCCTGGAGCAAGCAGAGAAAGAACTGTTATGCCTACAGCCATATGGCACGGGAGAGTGGAAACTTTCAGTCGATGGGTCGAGCAACGCAAAAGGTTTTGGACTAGGAATAGTGCTCATTTCACCAGAAGGTAACGTCATTCAATGGACTATCCGGTGTGGATTCAAAGCAACAAACAACGAAGCTGAATACGAGGCACTCATCGCCGGTTTAGGACTCGCAAAGGATATAGGAGTTCGACAGATAACGATCCACTCAGACTCTCAACTAGTAGTTAATCAGCTGCAAGGAACCTATCAAGCTAAGGATACTAAGATGGCAGCCTACCTTACCTAGGTAAAAGAATTGCTTTCGGCATTTAATAAATTTACAGTCGTGCAGGTGCCGCGATTGGAGAACAGCCATGCTGATGCTCTAGCAAATTTGGGATCAGCGATCCCATGGTAGAATCTGTCAACATTCCAGTCACTTACCTGCAGTGGCCCTCTGTGTGGAAGTCTACAAACGAAGAGGTCAAAGCCGTAACTCTTGACCCCAGCTGGATGACACCTATCATAGCCTACATCTTAAAAGGGGAGCTGCTCATTGACCGAAACGAAGCACGTCGACTGAGAGCCAGAGTAGCAAGGTTCATCGTTCATGAGAACAGACTCTACAGGCGGTTATTCTCTGGACCTCTCTTGAGATATGTCACGCCCGAAGAGGCACAATACATGATTGCCGAGCTTCACGAAGGAGAGTGCAGAAATCAATCGGGAGCTAGAAGCCTGACCAGCAGGGCACTCACTTCAGGATACTACTGGCCGACCATTAGGCTCGATTCTGTCGAGTACGTTAAGAAATGTGATAAATGTCAGAGGTATGCCCAAGTGTCACATCAGCCACCAGAAACGTTGAATCCGATCCTCTCACCATGGCCTTTTATAAAGTGGGGAATGGATATCGTTGGAACTCTACCCAAGGCGTCAGGGTCCAGGGTATATATATTGGTAGTTACAGACTACTTCACGAAGTGGGTTGAAGCCGAAGCCTATGCACAAGTCAAAGACAGAGAAGTGAAGAACTTCATCTGGAGGAATGTCATATGTCGATTCGGAATCCCAAGAGAGATCATTACCGATAACGGGTCCCAGTTTATCGGCAATGACCTCAAAAACTTCTGTGACACTTGGAGGATCAAGCTGAACTTCTCGACCCCGAGGTATCCACAGTCGAACGGACAGGCCGAGTCGACCAACAAGACTGTAATCAACACCTTGAAAAAAAGTCTTGAACAAGCTAAGGGAAGCTGGGCAGACGAGCTGCCAGGAGTACTATGGTCATACCGAACAACTGCAAGGACCTCAACAGGCAAAACTCCGTTTGCACTCACTTATAGGACAGAAGTACTAATTCCTGTGGAAGTAGGACTCCCTTCTGCGAGATATCAGTACACCAATGATATGGAAAACCAGGTGGCACTTAATAACAACCTCGAAACAGTCGACGAGTTAAGGGAGCGTGCGCTCGACAGAATGACAGCCTACCAGAGAAGGATTGCCCGGCATTTCAACAAAAACGTCCGAACAAGAGCATTCAGCGAAGGAGATTGGGTCCTACGCAGAGTATTCTAAAATACCAAGGAGAAAGGAGCAGGAAAGTTGGCCCCAGCGTGGGAGGGGCCATACCAAGTAACAAGAGTGATGGAAAATGGAGCCTACAAGCTGTGTAGGGCGAATGGCGAACCAGTGAAGAACAGCTGGAACGCCACCAACTTGAAGTCATACCACTTCTGAAACTCTTATTTCATTCTTACCTAGTGGAATCCACTAACTTAAGCATCGAAGGGTCGATGGCATCGCCGTCGGCCACCCTAACCTATCTTAATGCAGATTTTCGAAGTATATGTAAGGTGACAGCGCCTGCAGGCAACAAAGGGCGTAACGTTGAAAATACAGTATCACTTTCGAACTCCAACTTTTTACTTTCTTTTTGCTAAGTACCTCACTAACTTAAGCATCGGAGCGCCGATAGCAATGCCATCGGCCACCTTAACCTTGCAATTGCAGACCCATGATTGATTGATTGCGTTCGACAAGAAGGAGCCTTTTGCCGGACTTCCAGCTGAAGATCAGTAGGGTTGCTCTAAGGTTTAAGAAAGATCAAGCTCGACGCAACGGTCGAAAATAAAAGAGCAAAGAAGACGCTACATTCTACAAGGAGAATATTAAAGGATTTCTAGCTTTGATGAACAAGCGATCGACAAAATGCTCAGTCGACAAAATGTACCATGTGCAATTACATTATTAATCGACAAAATCTGCAGTCGACATACTGTATTGTATACACCCCTGTGATTAAACTAGATTGAAGAACTCACTGTTAAGGTAACAATGTAAAGACCTAGCGTTCGACAGACATGTGTAATCTACTGTGTGATCACAGTAAGTAAAATAAAAAAAAATCTTAACTATGTACAAGTCGGCAAAGTTAGTCACACGCGACTGCTCGATATGATCGAGAGCTACAGTTCCATCGTACGACAAGGCAAAAAGAAAACTAAGTGTTGCATTGATTTCGACGTGCCATCAAGTGGCTTACAGAAGTTTTACACTTACAAAAAAAGGAGCAGTAAAATAAGAAGAACAATATAAATTTAGGCGGCGGGTGCATCGGTTGCTCCCGGGTTTTCAGCCGAAGCATCGCCTTCGTTTCTCTCAAACACAGGTTCTTCTGTAGCAGGCTCGGCGTCAGAGTTATGGTCACCTTCGTCGCCCGCACACATTTCTTCGTAGAGTGCGATGGCCTCATCAGGATCCCAGTCAGCACTCTTTCCGGCCTTGAACTCCTTCATAAGCTCTGCCCTCGTCTTGAGAATGGAGTATAGAGCAACCATTTTGAGCTGCTCAAGTAGGCTAGCGTTCTTTGAACGTTCGGCTGCCAAGTCGGTTTGCAGTTGCTTCCGTTCAGCCTCAAGGTCGGCACGAGTCTTCTCGGATTCGGCCAAAGCAGTAGACCTATCGGATTCAAGAATCCTCAGTCGCTCGCATTCGGCTCAAATGGAGTGATTGGTCGACTGCAACGACCTGACCTTCCGGTCGAGTGCCACGTTATTCGACCAGAGGAAGAGCACGCTTTGGAGAGACTGCAAAAGAAAGTAGGAAGTTAAATCAATTAAGTATGAAAATTGACCATGAATTGTCAACTAATGAGATCTACCTTGAAAGCTTCGGCAACTGCATAGTCAGAAGCTGCGCTCGAGCCCAGTTCCTTGAACCTAGCCTCGTCCGATGGGAAGAGCAGCTTCTCGACCGATCCCTTGATAGCAGCAGGGTCGGAGTAGACAGAAATGTCGTTTGGGAACGACAGCGTGATTGCGTCCTCAGCCAAATCGGCAGACTCGACCCTGCGCCTCTTACCAGCTGCTGGGCTCGACTCTACCGGGTCTTGAGAGCGTGGTGGCGAGAAGCTACCCTCAACTACGTCAGTAGAGGTTTCGATCGGTTATTTTGCAGAGGACTTATTTTTCTTGAGCAGCCTTGACCGCATCCGAGCCGCAGCTTCCTCAGCAGATGGGATCTGATAGGTCTTCGTCATTTGGTAGTCTGCAAAGACCCGTTCTCGAGGAGTTAGGTGCTTGATAAATGAGAACTTGTACTCTAGCAGCTCGAGCGCTCTGATTGTAAGGATGACAAACAACGTGCTTACAACTCTAGGAAGAGGGGTACCTTCTAGGTCCTTAATTGATTCCGACCACAGACGACTCGAAGATAAGCGATCCTCTGAAAGAAGAACTCTCCAATCTCGGTCGGACTCGGATACAGCAAGGATTTGTTGAGTTCGCTTGACAACTGAAGAACTGTGCACTGGCGCTTGGTTGAACTTTCGCCCTACAAAGAAAAACAACAAATAAGAATTCAGTCGACAGGGAATTGAAACTCTATTTTTGAATATTTTACCTATCACTCGCCAAGAGTTGGGGACGTCTGATTCTAAGTTCGACCCAAGGACCAGTCGACCCTTGGCTAGGAAGTAGCCCTCCTTCCAGTTGCGATCATTGGTCGTCAAGCGACATATCAAGTGTTCCCGTCCAACTCGAAGCACAAATTGGTAACGACCTTTTTCCTTGTCATGCTCCTGCAAGAAGTAAGAATGCAGGATTTCTTGTAGGCCGACTACAATCCCGCGCTGCTCGCCCAAGGCTTCAAGGCCAAGTAGCAGTCTCCATCCGTTCGGCATCAACTGGCTTGGTGCAATCTCGAAGTAGCTAAGTACTTCTTACGCTAACTTGGGGATTGGCAGTCGGAGCCCTTAAAGGAAGGACACCTCATAGAAAAAGGTCCACCCCGGAATGTCCCAGTCGACTCGTTCGTGTCCCTTAGGGACCCTTAGTTGTACTGATTCAGGGATCCGGTAAGAGATCCGCAGTCGAGTCATGTCTGATGAATCAAGCTTTGATTTGGGATTGTTTGGCAATATGTCCTGTGGTCGACTGCGCCCCACGGAGCTGGCATTTACGTCATCATTTCCCCCATCACCTCTGCAATCGATTATGGCTTCAATTAAACCAAAGTCTGGAAGACCAGCTCTGGGAACAGCACCCGACTCAACCCTATCTACCACCCTGGTCGACTGCTTTAAGGCTTCAGAAAGGAATTCTGGGGTCGACTCGGCTGAAGTAACCTCATCTGCCCCTGCTTCGTGCTGCATGAAACTTGCAGTCGACGAGTCCAGTCGACTGCTGCTTGTCGAACTCGACTCGGAAATGAAACGCATGGTAACCGAAAACTTTTTTTTAAAAAAAATGGGTAGAGGGAACCGACAAATCTAAACCTAACCGCTGCCGGAAAAAGAACTCTTCCCGGCCGAAACTGTCACCAGGAAAAACTGGAATCAAGCTAGTAAGACAAAGGACCAGGGAGGAAAACGCAATCCCAAAGTAAAAACAAAAAAGAGAACAGATTTTGGGCCAAAAGAAAAGCCTAAAACAGATTTTGGATCAAAACAAAGAAATAGAATAGATTTTGCACAAAAACAAAGAAAGAGGAATGGAGGAAAAATAAATTTTCAAAAAAAAAAGAAGCAGAGGAAAATTCAGGAAAAAGTAAAAGATTTCAAAGAGGAATAAAGAAAGAAGAGGGAAGAAAACAAGAAGATGAAGAAGGAAACTCACCGGAAAAAGCTCGTCGGAGCAAATGAGGTCTTGAAAGCTGGAAAAAGAAGAAAACGCCGTTGAAATTTCTCTTGCTTTCTCTTCTCTGTGAGAATGCTAGGTGAGGAAGAAGAAAAGAACACTTTCCTATTTCAAAACACGACTTTAAAAGTGGGGGACACGTGTCAAGACTTCGCTGGGCGGGACTTACGAAAAGCCGCCCTCACTGTCAGACAATGAATCGTTTCGCATACCGCGTCCATAAGACGAATAAGAAGGTGCCACGTAATGAAATACTAAACGGTCATCATCTTTGTAGACCTTTCATATTCAGACTGGGTCGAACCCAAAGTTGAGGCCGAGTGGGATTACGACAGTGCAATGGTTACATTGACCCCAGCAAGGTCTCACTCTATCTCAAACGCCGACTGCTTCCAGGCTCCATGTTCCTAAGATACGGTCGACATTGTACGTCGACTGCTTCCAGGCACCATGTGCCGAGGGTTACAGTCAACATCCTAAGTCGACTGCTATCAGGCACCAAGTGCCAAACACCTCTACGGTCCCCATGGTCGACCGTACCATAGCATCCTGATCGACCCTCACGACCGACTATTTCGGTCGACCTTATGGTTGATTTCTTCAGCCGACTTCTGTGGTCAATTGCTCTCATACATCTCAACCACCCCTAGGGTTGACTGAGCGTCACTCGCCAAGCTATGCAGTCGACTGCTCCGAACCATTAGGCAAAGGGCTTTTACTCAACCTCAATTGTCAATTGCCTCAGAACGTATGTCCAAGTGCTAACACAAACCTCATCGGTCGACTACTACTCTCTAAACTCAAGGTTACTTGACTTAGAGAGTGGGGGACAAACTGTAGTGGCCAAATTTGTAGTACATCTCAAAAGCCCGCAGGCCAAAGCTTTGGTCCCTTCGACCGAGCCCAGAGGCCCATAGGGCCACGCCCCGCCTCTCTGGCCAAATCACGAAAAACGGCCAGAGTTGGACCAGTTCAAATAAAAGGACTTAGTCTACGCATGACTCCTCAACCGCCATAAGATCTTCCTAGGATTTGGGGAGAAAATCCTGAGATCCCAGGAAGACTTATCTGCATCCCCTCCTATAAAAGGAGGGGACGCAAGGAAAGAGGGGAGGGAGGAGGAAACACACACTCTCTCTCACTCTCTAAAAAAAACTCTCTGCAACTCGAGAGCATCCACGATCCATCGCATAGCCAATCTCCCCGGAGAGAATACATCATCAAGTCAGAGACTCAACGACTAAGATCTCGTCTTCTACCACACTCGGCCACGATCTACCAGAATAGGTGATACAGATCCATTCTTCTCCTTTAATTTTCTGTTTAATTTATTTTTCCAAACAAACTGACTTGACCGTCGGAGACCTTTAGGCCGGCACCACCCCGGCGCCAAGGAATCTTCACGATCATTCTATTTTTCTTCCTTTGCATATTGTCGGTGCCCTGATCTAAAATCATTTGTGGAATTTATGGTCTACACTTTCTAACCAGAGAGATCAATCTCCCTCTTCCTCCTCTTTTTCCCTCTTGACCTCTCTCTCACTCTCTACCGACATTAGTTATATATTGTTGCCCAACATAAAAACTTAGGCAAATATTTTTCTACTCCTTTCAATTCTTTCCATAAGCACTTTATGTCATCAAGTTTCCCAAATAATCATAACAAAACATAATTCCATCAACAACAGTAGCTCTCCCTCTCCAACCCAAATCAAGCTCCGAAGATACATAGTCGCAAAATGATTCCCCTTTATCGAAAATAACTCTGCCTCGATCCCCATTGAGTAAATCTTATTTTCAATAGTGGCACTCCCATGCATCCAGTTTTCCCTAATTAACATCAAACAGACTCGGAATTGGCATCTAATTTCCCACCGCATGATCTAACATTGCAGCCTAATTAGTCGATTTTGTCCAAGAATTAATCAAACAACCACCTAAAACGTAACTCCAGCAGCTACGAATTCCCTTCCCTTCCTACTTGCATTTTTGGACTGATTTCTCACTTATTGAACTGAGAATCGAAGACCTAAATATTGATGGATCCTCCAATGATAAAGTTTTAAGGGCCTATTACAGCATAGGTGGATTCGATGGATTGAATTAGAATCATAGGGTCTGGGAAGAGAGAAGAGGCGTTTAGTGTTTGTGGAAGTCGAGGAAGAACCATTGTAGTGGTGGTCGGTGGTGGGTCAATGGCACTACTAGTTATGTTTTATTGGCAGTGGTGACTTGTGATGGGTGTGCTAAAAACACAAAAGGCATTAATTAAAGAGAATCACTAATTAATGGGACTCGCTAAATTGAATTTAATTTTAAAAATTTAACTAATAAAAAGTTTAAAACTTTTTTAACTGAGGTCTCATTTAATTTAATAAAAAAGATTTAAAGCCTTTTAACTAATGGGTCGTTATTAGTGTCAAATTGTTGTCAGGTTAGGAGACTAAGGGCAAAGTTGAAAGGAAAAAAAAGGACATAAAGGAATATGGATGGAAAAGTGGATGTTAGAGTCTAAACTTATAATCGGATAACGTTAGGGTCTCAACATTAAAATCGGTCAAAAGTTAATCTTTAAACGCAAATTTGCCCTTTATATTAAGCTTTAAAATTCAGTTGTAAATACATTTTTTATATTAAGAATTAAATTCAGTTACATGTTATTTAAATTCAATTAACCTTCAGGAAATCTAAAAATAAATTATCCTAGAACACTTTAAATGATGGTCACAGTTGTACATACCATTTTTTTTACTTCAAAGCTATAAATTCAGCCTTACATACGTGCTTTTATATTAATCATTAAATTCAGTTACATTTTATTTAAATTTAATTAACCGTTAGAAAATCTTAAAATAGATTATCTTCGAACACTTTAGATAACGCAAGGGTCACAATTGTACATACCATTTTTAATTTAAGCTTTACATATACGCTTTTATATTAAGCTTTAAATTCAGTTTTACATATACACTTTTATATTAAGCTTTAAATTCAGCTTTATATAAAGCTTTAAATTCAGTTGTCCTTCTGAAAATCTAAAATAGATTATCTTAGAATGTTGTATATGATGCAAGGGTCATTTAGATGTGTTTTTTTTTTACATTGTCTTCAATGCATTTGCATTTATTGTTTAAACATAATGTTGAATAAAGCAATAACAAGAGAAGGGGCATTTTATAATATATATAAACTGGGATAAATTTTCTTTAAACAAAACTTGGATAAATTTTTTTGACATTGTCTTCAATCCAGCTCCAATGATAGTATCTCGAGCTTCGAAGATGAACTGGTGCTTTCAACACCGGTCCATCTTCAAACCTTATCTGACGAGTTTATACAAGATTTCGCAGGTCTGTTTACAGGTATCTCGGACAATAATAACCACGATCAAACGAATTTCTACCACTCAATACCCAATTCATCACAACTAGAACCGAGCGAAAGCAGTTCAGACTCTACAGGCTCTCCACCTGGCTTTAGCTGCAAGAAACCTTTAAAGATGACTAAGCTCTTTCGTGTATCAAAAGCTGAAGCGGTCTAATTTATTCTTGAAGTGAACTGTGAGAGAGAATGAACCTTTTATTATTGGTGCGGCCTCGAAGAAATTACTATTCCAAAGGATAAGTATGCCGCCCGATGCACCTGATGATGGCAGAAAACCCCATTCGAAGAGTCGACTTCCAGTTATATCTAATATATCTCGTTCGCCAATTGACTCCATTTTTGTTTCTTGGATAACCACTATGTTTGCTTTTGAGTGCTTTATAAGTCTGTTTACCGTCGCTTTCTCCGTGCTAGAGTTCAACCCCCAGACGTTCCATGATAATATTTTTAGAACAGTCATGGTAACATTAAATTACCCTTACTACGAGAGGATCTGGTTAGTGTTTCACTCACTCTCTGGTATCTACGGGCCTAACGTACCTCGTCTCCTCCAAGATTTTTGGTAGGAGCTCATTGATTTGCATGGACATGCCAATAATGCATGGGTTCTTGGGGGGACTTCAACGTTATCCGACGCTGCAACAAAAAAAGGGGAAGAAGTAGGTTAACCAAAAGCATGAGGGACTTCTCCAATCTTATTAGCACCCTAAACCTAATGGACCTCCCACTAAACAGAGCTAAATATACATGGTCAAATGGGCAGGCACGCCCAACCATGTGTCGTTTAGACAGATTTCTTATATCTACAACCTTTAAAAATAAATACCCCCAATCACTACAGTTGGCTCAGCCCCGACCATCATTTGATCATATCCCTCTTCTCCTAGATCCAAAAGTGAAATCTTGGGGCCCTCCACCATTCAAGTTTGAGCAAATGTGGTTTGAAACGCAAGGTTTCCTAGGAAAACTCAAGTCTTGGTGGGAATCTTTCGAAGTAACAGGCAGGCCAAGCTCTGTATTCTGGAAAAAACTCAATCTGCTCACAGACAAGATCCAGACATGGAAATATGAGGAATTCGACAGGTTAGACACCAAAATCCAAGACTCCCTATCCACAATCACCGAACTCGACTCGCTCGAGGAGAAACAAGATCTCTCCTCTCTGGAAATTTCAAAGAGAGCCGAAGCAAAGATAGAAATAGAAAGACTACACACCATGATCAGAATCAAATGGAAACAAAGGGCAAAAATAAATTGGCTGAAATCAGGAGACAAGAACACTCCTTTCTTTCACATGACAGCATCATCAAAGAAACGAACTAATCACATCGAACGGTTGCTCATCGAGGATTGCTTCTCCTCAAACGGGGAAGTTATCAAGAAATATATTATTGATTTCTATTCTAATCTTTTTTCAGATGACTTCCTCGTCAGGCCGAAGCTTGACGGTATCCAGTTTAATACTCTTCTTCCACAGGAAAACTCAATGTTGACCGCTCGATTTACTGAACAAGAGGTGATCACTGCCATCAAAAGCCTGGGGGCATACAAATCTCCAGGGGTGGATGGATATCCAATCATGTTCTTCTCTAAATGCTAGTCCTTTATCAAGGAAGACTACATGAAATTAATTGAGGAATTCTACTTTTCCAACACCTTTGATCGGAGCCATAACCAAACTTACATAGCATTGATACTAACAGTCGGAATCCATTAAGGACTTCCAGCTAATCAGTCTCCTCACATTTAGCTACAAAATCATCACAAAAGTGCTTGCCAGTAGACTCAAACTGGTGATGCCAAAGCTCATCAGTCCCGAGCAATCGACATTCATAAACGGACGACAGATTTTTTATGGTATTTTGATCGCCAATGAACTGGTGGACTCTAGAATTAGGCATGAGAAACCGGGGCTCATATGCAAGGTCGACATGGAGAAGGCATTTGATCGCATCAATTGGTCTTATCTCATTTCCATTCTTCACAAGATGGGCTTCAACCAAAAATGGATAGAATGGGTAAGATTTTGCCTTTCATCCGCTTCTTTCACTGTTCTCATCAATAGTTCACCTTTCGGGGACTTCAACTGCTCACGGGGGGTGAGACAGGGAGACCCACTATTACCCCTCCTATTTGACATCGCGATGGAAGGTCTATCCCGGTTCATCGACAGAGCCAACTCTCTAGGAAAATTTTTTGGTTTCAAAGTTGCAGAAAACGGTTTGTCAATCTCTCACCTACACTATGCAGACGACTCAATTTTCTTTATCGATGTTGACGGGCATGAAACCCTTAATCTACTGAGCCTCTTGAAGTGTTTTGAGTGTGTTTCAGGTATCAGAGTTAATTTTGCAAAAACTAAGCTTATCGGCATCGGCTGCGCATCTCAAGCAAAAGACTGGGCTTCCAGATTGGGTTGTGGAACCTCACAACTGCCATTCTCATATCTTCGAATGCCCCTTGGGGCCCGACCAAGAGCAAAAGCCATATGGGATCCGATCATCGAAAGATTCCATCGAAAATTAGACACCTGGAAACACAAATGCCTATCCAAAGGGGGTAGAGTTACTTTGATTAAGAGTATTCTTTCTAATTTGGTAATCTATTTCTTTTCAATTTTTAGGGCCCCAATCTCAGTCATTGGGACTTTAGAAAGGCTAATGTGCGATTTCTTATGGGCGAAGAAGGGATACCACCTTGCCAGCTGGGATATCATCTGTCAATCTCTCGATGCGGGAGGTCTTGGTATCAAACACCTTAGGCATATAAACGAAGCATTGCTCTCGAAATGGATATGGAGTTTCATCTCAGAAAAAGACCAGCTATGGTGTTTGATCATCGAGGAGAAATTTGGGCCATCGCCATCAAAATGGATCCCAGAATCTGTCAACTTAACTCATGGACACAGCTGTTGGCGAACCATCGCAACGCAGGCCCAGAAAGTGGCACATCTATTCAAAATAAAGATCAACTCAGGCTCCGACGCGTCCTTCTGGTTTGACCTATGGTCCCCGAGCTAGACTGAACCCTTAAAAGTCACAACACCCACTTTGTTCCGTATATCAACCAAAAAAGTGGGTCGCATCTCCGACTTTGTGACAACAGGCGCCCAATGTTCATGGAAATTTTGAATTCTCACGAGACATCTGTAACTCCGAGATCCCAACTTTGGCCTGACTCCTCGCAGTCATTGGAGATAACCCACCAGTGAGGAACGACTCGGCAGACATCTGCAACTAAACACTCATAGACAAAGGGAACTTTACAGTTAAATCTCTATACGACCATCTCAGTGGTTCTTCTTTAACCGGATACCCTACAAGATTCATCTGGAACCAGCGGATATCCTTCAAGATCAACTTCTTTTGCTGGATAGCCTCTCTTCATAAGACCATGCCTTTAAACAATTTGAAAAAGAGAGGACACCACATAGCCAATGGATGTTACCTTTGCCTCGACCAAGTGGAATCGCCGCCACACGTTCTCCTTCACTGCACATACTCTCACGAGATTTGGGACGAGATTATACCCCGATTTGGATGGTGCTGGGTATGCCCGAGCTCTGTTCTCTCCTTTGCACAGTCATGGCCTTCAAAAGGTTTCTCCAAGATAGGAAAACTGATCTGGCAATTTGTTCCGGCGGCAATCTTTTGGACCATCTGGATTGAAAGGAATCGAAGAGTCTTCGACAACAAATCCAAAGATCCCATCGTGTTAAGCCATGAAGTTAAAACCCTAATCCACTTCTGGGTTTCATCGCATTATCAAGATTTGAAGATTCCGTTGCATCAATTCATTTTCAACTGGGACACCCTTTTCATGTAATTAACCGTACGGCTTTCCTCTACATTTTTTCCTCTTACGGCTTTCCCCTACATTTTTTTTCTTCCTTATCTTTAGGTCTTTTAACTCTTTATTTCTGTAATTTTCTGTTGTAACTATTCATTTTTCATTCAATCTAAATTTCAAGTTTCCCCTCAAAATTATTGAAATAATCTACGCTAGAACTCCATAGTAAAAAAACATCTAGACCCTATAGGATTGAATCCTTTGAAGAAGGAATATTTCAAAGGGAGTTATCTCTCAAAAAAGATATGTACAAACACATCAAGTACAGAAAATCTGTACAACTGCCCTAGAGAACCTCAGAATGATGCTATTATTAAGGAGTTGATATTATCTCTTTTAAACAATGAAAGATTATCGTCTCACATATTTTCAAAGCAAACATCTATCATCTCCCAAAACGCGGAGATGATCCATGAATATATTTTTAAAAGAAGCTTGTACCCTCTTTGCAATAAAATAAAGCAAAGAAATCTATTTTTTATCCTCCACAAATATTGCGTCGTACATTTACTTCCAAGAAAATATTTGTTTGATTTTACAAGTGTTCTATCTCAAAGAGAGATACACCCACAACCTTGATGCTCGGAAACTGTAATACCCCTAACTTATGCAACTCAAAATTTAATTTTATGTTTTATAGTTTGAATTATTAGTGGTTGTGGTCTTTATGAATTTGAGAGGGAGCCTAGGGGCCACACTTTATATATATATATATACACAAGTATTATATGGTTAGCTGTTAGTGGGAATATTTTATAATTAATAATGTTGGGTATGGTTTGTTATAATTTGTAATTTTAATAAGCAATAAAATTATAATAATTGATAACTTTATAAAAAGAAGGAATGTTTAGTTGTAAGTGGGACCGTCCCATTTGTTATGATCTGTTAGTATTGGGGAGGGGGGTTCCATTTCTTTTAAAAAAATATATTTATATATTTGTTTTGTCACTCTCATTATGCACATGTATTGGCGTGATGGATATAAGGTAGGATGGACCCACTTATAGAGAAAGAGAAATGGGTCTCATTATAGTCTCAAGTGTAGTGATTAGAAAAAAAAAATATATTTTCTTTAGCCATTCCCATTAGGTGCATATGAGCTGGCCAGTGATTATAGCTAAGGGGTGGACCGAATTTTAAAGAATTAAAGGAAAAGATATGGATCTCTTATGTCTTGTGAGTAGAGTTTTAAAAAAAATAGGGAATTAGGAGAAAGAAAGAAATGGGCAATAGAGAGAGGGAGAGAGAGAGAGAGAGACGTGAGTTCACATACTTTCATGGTGAGTTTCCTCACCATCTTCCTCTTCCTTCTATTCCTTACTTCTGTTATTATTTGTTAATAGGTTTCTCTTAACATATTCATGTTTTAGGATTTGAGAAGAATTGAAGAGGTAAAAATATAGGGCTCTCTTAACACCGTTCTGGATTTATCGGCAATCGAGCGAGGCAAGTTCTCTTGACTCTTAGTTAGTGTAATTTTACAAGTACAAAGGAAAAATTTTGTTCTGCAGTGTGAAAATCTAAATTTACAACTAGGCAACACTGAAATTAGGTATTACTTTTTGAACGGGTCTAATTTTACTTATCACTAGTGCATATTCTGTTAATTGATTAAAATTTATTATGGATCTGCTAGTTAATTAATTTTTACCTGTTTTGGATTATGAAATTTGTCTTCTATACTAAGTGTTGGAATCATAATCTAAATCTGATTGTTGTAAGAAAGGTTAATTTCTGGTTATTATAATGGGGAATATATGTGTTGAAACTTATGTTTTACTTGTGGCAGAAATATTAGAGCATAAATCCACATGTTAAATAAGTATACACTATGCTGAATTTGTGTAAAAATAAATTTAGAACTGATATTGCAGATTGGATTCGACCCTTCAACCTACCTCATTTGATTGGGCAAAAATTTGTTATTTATGTAACAAAAGTTTCAGACAATTGTAAGGGTTTGTGGATGAATACCCTGCACATGTTTTTGATTTGTCGGTAAGAGGGGTATTGAGTGCTAACGCGAGGTTCATCAAGGATTGGGTAAGAGAATTAAGTCATGGATTCCCTTAGTTTTGTGTAAGCATCCCAAAATCGTATATATATACAACTACCTTTTAAGAGGTGTATTCGGTTAGATTTGTTCGCCCGAGATATATAATTATAACACGATAGGTTCACGTGGCGATTTGTTCAAGCGATGGACCAATGGGAAGGGACATGTATTCTATGATCCTTGGTAAGTCGAGATTGTGGATCCAATCTCAGCCCGATCTAACAAGAAATTGAATATAATTTTTGACGTATGTTGTTGACACCAGATTCTTTGTATAAAATAAAGTGTGGTAAGTAAATATTTTTTTGTTACATGATGAAAGTTAATATTGTAGATCACTTCTTGTTTTTAGACTTTCCTCCCCTTATTTTTTTTATGCAACCTTATACTTCTATTATTACCTTGACTTAGAGTCTTGTGAACTTGTTTGGAGTTTAACTCCTGTGGTAAATAATTTCAGGGGACAGGAACCAAGCGGGTCAGCACGCTTGACTGTTAGTTGTCTGGTGGGAACCTGCTGCTTTTGTGCATCGTGGGTGGACCACTCTTCCTTATTTAGTTTTATTGATTTTAATATTGATTTCAAGTACTTTTGTTATGGTAAAGACCAGTAGAGGTGAGATAGTGGGGAATAAATTGTGGGGTTAAATCATTTTTAATTGATCTTTGGATAAATTATATTTTTATTTTTAACGCCGTGTTTGAGGCATGAATAATTTTATTAAAGGTTTGAAGTACTCATATTCATTCAAGTTTTTCCTGTTATTTTTAATCATGAGTTCGATGCTACTATTAATAGGGATATGTTCCCAGATTCAGATGGGGGTTTAGTACCTCTATTTTTTAAAAAAATAATGGCCTATTTTTGCATAAGTTCCGGCCGGGCTTATGTAGAAATTCAGGGCTGTTACAGTTGGTATCAGAGCTCCTGGTTCGGAGTATTTTTGGGGTATAGGGAGTGGACCTCACTTTTGATATGAAACCAGTAGGTTTGTGCTAATGGAGGAGACGCCTAGGGTTAGGGAAACCGTCCCCTCTTCTCCCTCTCTTCTTCTTTTTTCAAGATGGAAAAGATGATCCCCCTCAAAAATCTAATCTCATTTTTTCCTTTTAAGGGATTTTTAACCTTTCATAAGAGTACCGAAATGCCCCAAAAATCCTAAAATTTTGATCTTAGGGATACCTAGGAACTTTGGGGGCCTTTTGGGCATAAAATCTTACTTATTTGATGAGTTTTAGGCTTCTAAAAATTTGTATATGTAATTAGTACAAATATTTTTCTACTAATTAATACTTTCTCAACCTAAAAACCCTCTACAAAAATTCACGGTTGTTACAGAAAATGCCAGAACCCAAAAGTATGCTACAAACAATTTCTTGCATTTTTAAATGCACTTAAATGACAAAGATCTCACGTCACAAATTCATGAATTTCATATTCTAATAAATGACTTAAAAATTGAAGACATAACTCTCCCCTAGCCTTTCGTTGTCAGATGCTTGATTGAAAAGCTTCTAATTTCATGGAGAGACTACAAAAGTAGCATGAAACACAAAAATGAGAAAATGAGCCTTCAGGATATCATTGTTGACATCCGAATTGAAGAACAAAATAGGCTTAAAGATAAGGTCGAAAAGATTAAGTAAATTAACTCCAAGGCTAATTTGGTTAAAGGAGGGTCTAATAACTCAATGGACAAGCCCAAAAAATTAATATTTCAAACCCAACTATAAGTTGAAAGGGCGGAAGCCTAACTTCAAGAAGAAAGATAACTGCTTTGCTTGGGATAAAACTGGGCATATCACTACCAATTTAGAGGAACACATTAGAGGACGTAGAATCATTGATTAGTGAAGTTGAAGAAAACATTTGTGGGTTTTGGGGTTTTTCTTTTTCTTATAAAACCCCAAATTAAACTTGGTTTTAATTTGTTCCTTATATTTGGTTGTGGTTTCTTCGCTTTTCTGTGTTGATATAGCCTATTAGCAATACTCACTACATGATATATAATTGTTATATACTGCTTCAAGGTAATAGTGTTATGTTGGTGCTTGTAAAAATGTTGAAGAATTATATATTATTCTTTATGCATGATTGTTTTGTTTTCCAATTGAACCAAATTATATTTTTAAATGATTTTACTTTTGCTTTTTTCTCGAGATTAAACACTTTTTAATATATTTTTTAGTGGATTGTACTTTTGGTATTTTTAAACAAAACTAATGAGATCATACTGATAAAAAGGTCACATGGATCATATCCACGTGGGTCCTACAAATAAGTGTAAAAAGAGTGCAAGAATAATGGTGGAACAAGAAAAAATATACTAGAGTATGTAAAAATTTTATTTTTTATTTTGGGAAAGTGGTCTTTCCTTTGATTTAAAAGAGCAGCTAAATAGACTAAGAGGGTGTTTGGCAATTATAAGTCAAAGTGCTTATGCTTCTCATAGAAGCACTTTTACTTTTGAAAGTCAAAAGTTATGAGAAATGTATATGGCAGAGTACTAACTTATAAGTAAATAAGTTAGTAGTTGTCTGTCTCTAAGAGTAGCCCTCGTATTTTACACAATATCTCATCTGTTTGTCATTTAGACCTTATTCCAGTTCGAAGGAAGTTCATTAAGGTGCTGATCAAAGGTTTCTAGTAGAAGAACATTCAATCAAGAACAAATAATAGAATTAAGAAGAAGACGATGTTGCTGAAGATAGTTTACCTCTCTAAGATTCTCAATATTCTTTAAAGAATTAACCAGAAAAGAAAACAATAATGGTAACTCTTACACAACCCGTAGGTTTATACCCTTCAAAAGAAATCAATAAAAAGAACTCCCCCCTACACAAAGAGATTAACTCCTACTTATAGAAAAGAGTACTTGGCTGTTTCTAATTGGTAACCTTCTTGGACACCAAGTCTTCTCCCAGCAGTTTTCTATTTCACAATAGTAGACTTCTAAAATAGAAAGTTANGAATAGATTTAAAATTTTAAATATGGAAAATGCCAAAACCTCCAAAGAAATTTCCTATCAAAAAACTCCATGAACATTTCATAATAGCCAAAACCCCCAAATCCCCTCAATCTAATTTTCTGAACTTTTTTGCCCTTATTAGATAAGAAAGATTCTTTTTTAAAAGTCTTCTATTTTCGGTTATAACATATTATAAAGCCTTAAATTAGTATAATAAACTAGAGCTTCCCTAATTTTTCTCTAAAAATATATTTTATCTAGATTTTTCCTAAAGTTTCCCCTTAAATTATGTTTTCACAAACTAAATCTAGACTTTATTATAAAAGAATCAAACAATACAATATAAATGACCTTTTAAGAGGAAGATGGACTCAAAATAAGTTTGCACAACAAAAACTGAAACAATGAAGCTTTATGTACATCAAACTAATGTCCAAAATAAACAAAAATTAATTTGCATAAGCAAAAAATTATTTTCCATAACAAATAAAACATCAACCACAAATAGGGTGAGTAAAAAATTTGGCACATGGTCTTTTATATGGTTAGACATCCAGTGTTGAAATGTAAGTTAATAGATTTACATTAAGTGTTTAAAATTGGCAAAACTATGTCATGTACAACATTATAAGCTAAAATTGGCATAAGTCTGAAACGTGTAAAAATAAAATTGCAAAACAGAAACTAATTTTGCATTTATACAAATAAAATTAGAATTAAATCTAAAATTAAAAATAAGAGTACTATGCATATAAAAAAAATTTAAATTAAAAACATGCAAAAGAAACCATTACTACGAATTAGTGTAGCAGAAATTATTACTAACCTAAATTAAATCTAGAATTGAGAAAGAATGAAATAGAAATATACTTGTTTTGTGACGAAATTAAAATCAATGTTCTTCGTGATGATTTTAACTCTTGTGTATGGTAAAAACACAAAATCTATGAAGAAGAATATATGTAGAATTTCATTGAAGATAAAATATTTAATTATTTTAGATATTATAGAAAAAATTAGTAAAAAGAATTTGATCTAAAAAGGAAATAATTAAATGAAAATAGTTAATAAGGCAACATTAAGGAATAGAATCTATGAAAGATACTATCTTCTAACTAAATAAGGGTAAAAATAGAATAACAAATAAAAGATTTACTCCACAATTTGGGCTAGTGGAGTAAACAGATATACGATCCCTAAAAAAGTGGAAAAACGTAAAATCAATAAAAAAATAAAAGGGTTTTGGCTATTATGAAATGTTTATGGAGTTTTTAGTATTTTGCAGCAAAAAATGGGGGTTTTGAGCAAAATTATGTTTTTTCAATAGGAGGCTGCTATTGACATCTAAATATGAGATAAGAGCAATTGAGTGATAGGGGCTATTGTTTTTTAAAAAGAATATACGAAGATACCGTTGGGGCTATCCTTAGTTGGTCAAAACTTATTGACCAAATTTAAACTTAACCCAAAACCTTCCATGTTTGTTCTCAACGATACAAAGTATATTAATAAATCTAAAAAAAAAACTAATTTTAAAAAATAATTAACTGTTTATGTTCACACTCTAATGTTAGAACTTTTTTGATTTGTTCGACCCCTCAAGTGTGACATTTTATATTGTTTACATCCTGGTAAGAGAACATCTGATTTGTTGGACCCGTCAAGTGTGAACTTTATATATTGTTCACATCCTTCTAAGCGAACATTTTAAATGTTCGACCCATAAAGTGTGAATATTTTATAATTCTTACACCTTTTTTTACGAACATTCTGAACTGTTAAGAGCGAACATATAGCGAATTTGGGTTTTTTTTTTCTTCGATAAAAAACTCGAAAAACTTGAAACAAAATTTAAAGATTGGTTCTATTACTAGAAAATTATCCGTTTTTAGCTTCTTTAAGAAGAGTAGTGGAACCAATACCCTCTCAATAAGTATTTTTTTAGCACAACTCCTCCATCGATGGGTTTACCTCGAAGAAATAATCGCCTTCCATTCTCACGACCTTCGATAACCAAAAAATGATATTCAATAAGAATGCCGAACAAAAATTCGATTTACCATTAGAGGTGATTAATTAGGTTTCAAAGCGTGCAACAAAAGGTCAAACCAATTATTTCTTTAATGAGCTTGACCAAGTTTGATAGCCTTTATCTATTTGTTATTTTTAAAAGTCAACTTAAAAAATTAACTTTGACCATATTTGACAGTTGCCCTTATCTAATATTTAGATGTCAATAGTAACCACCTTTCAATATCTATACATCAAAATCAATGCTTTATATGTGGCATTGCAAAACTCTAAAGGCTTTTTCAAAACAAAAACCCTAGTTATACCATTTCGTCTTCTATTTAACCTTCAACACTGAAGCCCCTGACATAGAGAACTAAGATGGCCTCTTCGGCAAGCCGTTCTTCTACCTTTTAAAATAGGATCTCCACCACATTTCTTTTTAATTTCTTCGCATGTTACACCGTTGCTTAATGCCTTTGTGGAAAGCTCACTCTTTCTCTCTTCCCTCTCCATTGATAGTCTCAAAGTTGTAGATGCAAGTAATTAGCCACCCAAATGAGATCACAAAACTACACTTAAAATGTTAAATTTTGAACTATGGTATCACAAAACTGCATTTATATGTTTAAATATACAGATCCGAAATTCGATGGGTACCCGCCGGATCTATCGGATAATCCGGATAGTTTTGGTTCTTAACGTGTAGGAACCGATAAGGATCCAATTTTTTCCGGATTTATAATCTTAGAATCGAGAATCGTGTTAATCAGTTTGGGTACGATTCCAAGTAAATAAGGAAACTTGACTCAATAGACCGATTCAGGGTGGGGTTCGGCCGAATAGTTCGGATGATTTTGGCGCAAGATTTGTAATCCTGAATAATTTTTTCGGACTATTTTGCCCCCCTATATAAACTAGAGTCCCGATTGGAGACTCTAGGTTTTTCTTCTAAAACCCACTCAACCTCTGCTAGTCTTCATCTCTTCACCTCCAATCAGCGGCTCCAAAATTCAGTCAGAGAAGGAAGGAAGAAGGAGAAGAAAGGGAGAGGAAGAGCAAAAAGAAGAAGAGAAAGGAGAGGACTTGAATCAAGATCCAAAGAGTTGATTTGTGTCCGATATCAATGTGACTGGACAAGCACACCATACACAAGAAACTCACTCTCGCGTAGCTTCCTCATCATCTCTTTCACTGTCAGATTCTGCAATTTGGAAGCTAACCCATCAATGGCATCGTCGGAACAACAACACCAACAACATCAAAAGAAGGCATGTATAATTAACGGTAAAGCCATCGCTCAAACTGTACGCTCTGAAATCACTTGTGAGGTTCAACATCTCTCCGAGAAATACGGCAAGGTAAACCCCCAATAATCTCTCTTTCTCTCTCTAAGATTTCGAGCTCTGGATTGATTCTCTAATTCATTGATTGGATCTGTCATGGGTTGGTTAAATTTTTTTGTTTTGATTGAACTGTACTTTAATTTCTGATCAATAAGTTTGGGTGTTTGGATTTTGTATTTTAAGCATGCTTGAATGAAGCCAGTTGAACTTAGAGCTTGATGGGTAGTTCCTAAGTTTTGGTTGTACTCTCTTGAGCCAATTCTCCATTTTTAAACTTTACAGTTAGTACTAACTCCTCTATACTTATTTGGAGTTTAAGAACGAAAATCATTGTCAGTGTCAGTGTCACTCTGAGTTTCTTATCCTCCCAAGTGAACAAAAAAATACCCTGAAACTCCCTTAAGTTTTTAGTTTTTGAGATTCCCTTATTATGCTTCAGGGTTTGAGGCCTCAGTATATGTTAGAAGGATGAGGAAAATATCTATCATCTATGTATTACTTATAGATTCACATGGTTTCTATTACTTTCTTGGTACAAAGTGGGTTTTTGTTTGAGAGGGAAATAAAGGCCCAAACCAAGGAAAGAATAATATGGCTAGAGGATAAATGCAATTTGATATAAAACCTGAAAAACAACACCCTAGAGAAGGGTATCCTCTTTTGCTTTTAGATCAAGTAGAAGAGCTTCCTAATCAATTGGCCTAATTATATGCAAAAAATTAGATCCAGACAGTTTTATAAAGGTTGATTGTTTTCCTATTCATTAAATGATCATTGATGCCATTTTCCTAAAACTTAGTTTAATAGCTAATGGTTTAGTCATTTAATTAACAAAACAAAAGTGTAGTATGGTTGGTTCCTTTTTAGAGTTCTTATTGTATAAGAGAGTGTTGCGGAGTCCTATTAGACATGTTACTTGTACTCTTGAAAGAGCTACTCAGCTTGATTTTAGCAGGTGTAATCTTGGTCGTACTCTATCATTTTATCCATTAACATCTTTAGACATGTTATCTGTTCTTAATCTTTCTATGAATTCATTTACTTTGAATTCATCTTCTTCACTTTTACAACTCCCACTTGGATTAAAACTGCTTGATCTATCATTTGCTGGATTAGCTGGTCTTGTTCCTTCCAACATGTTCAGATTTTTATGGTTTAATTTTTTCTGTCTTATCAAGTTTTTAGGCTATTTCAGAATTTGTGCATCTATGTTTAATTTAGCTGATATTTGATCATTTATATACAGATTTTATTTTTACCTTCTTTATTTGCTTGGAATAGCTAATAATAATTTAGTTTGAACATTCATTTTTCACAACCATCTATTCTTAGAGTTTACCTGAATTTTTTTATAATTTTCAAACAAAAAACCTTCATTTTCTGTTATACATTTGAACTATTAGTTGACCGAAGCTGAGTTCCTGTTGATCAATCATGCTATTTCTAATATTAACTAAGACATAACTTCTATTTGATTTTTGTTTGAATGGTACTCTACCTAAAAATTTTGTATTTTGTTAGAACTCTACTCAGGTAGACTACTTATGAACTAGTTGCTCAGGTGGTTCTTTGTGATCTATTTGACTGCAAAACCTAATCATTAGTTCCTAAATGACATGAATTTCCCAAAATTTGACCATCATTGACACCATGACTGGACATGTGGGTTGTTCTATCATTTGAAAAATCACTAAAAGATGTGTGTATGAACTAGAACTAGTTTCCCAAATATTTGATCATTTACGATTTTGGGTGTGTATTCTTTACTCTTAAACTACGGAGGATCTTTCCAATAGAATGCTAACAGTATGCTTACAGAACGCTAACAGTATGCTATATGGAGTGTCCATAATAGTTGAAACGAAGTATGATATGCTTATTGCTGCATTTTCTATGATAAAAGTTTGTCAAGCCTAAGATTGTATTAGGCATGCGATGTTTTTCTCAGACTTAGCATAAATGTCTAGGGGTTCTTTGGAAAGAAAGCACCTAAATTTTTTAAAACAATACTTTGGTATTTAAAACATGTAAAATATATATAAGAGAAAAGAGTGCATGACTAGTTTATAAAATATAATTGCAACAGTTTTTAAGGATCCCATTGATGTTGGGTTTGTTTTAAATGATATATTAAGTCTTTTTCACATTGGTTGGGATGTGGGAGCATTTTTATTTCCTTTTGTGGATGGGACACATGAAATTTTGAGAAGTATATAGTTTCAATTATATACTATTGTAGTTTATTCATTATAAAAAGTGTGGTGATCAAAGCTCTTCGATTAGTAGTGCTAGTTTTCGGTTGCTTAATGATATTTCTATTCCCATGGGCTCTCCTTAATTGAGTGTACCGATCCCCTCTCCACCACCATTTTCTTCTTCTAAGAAGTTAATAACTTAATCATACATTGTAACTCAAACCTCAGGTATTTTTAATCTATTTGTTCTTCGATGGATGTTTCCTGTATTTCTATATTTCTTCTTCCTCCTTGAAAAAATCCATTTTTATTTGTTTCTCTCTCTAAAACTCTCTGTTTTCTCTCTAAAACTCTGTTTTTGGTTTTGGTTTTTCAATAGAAAGTGAAGTAGAACTTTGCAACTGATGAGATGATTTTGAAATTTTTGTGGATTTTGATAACTGTAAATGGTTCATTTTTGTGCTAAATGTTGACTATTTAACTCAGCAGGATTTTTACACTACTATATTTTGACTATGCAATAATCAGTTCTTAGCCTTCAAAGGTAGCATTTAATGTTAAGGTTTTTAGTCCTTTTTTTTTTTGTACTACTAGCATGTATCACTTCCAGTTGTGGTGTCAACATGGTTTCATGTATTAATAAGAAGAACATTGTAAGAGATTTTTGAAAAATTTCAAGTGTCTTTTGTATGCAAACAATATTCTGATGGTTATGATACAACCCATACATCCTATTGCATATGAAAAGATTTGGGCTTTGTACACCCACATCTTCACTTCATCTGAATTTTATTGATTCACAAAAAGAGAAGTAAAACTTCAGCACTCTTATCATGTTTGTGGATAAATTTGAGAGTGGGTTCATGTTTTTGGATCGTGCCTAGATTGACTTTCTGGCTTTAAAAATTCATAAATTAAAGACTGTAATAGAGTGTTGTGAATGAGGAAGACGACTATACTAATCGAAGTTTAACTGTGTATATATACTTTGGTTATATGATGTGATGTGAATTTTGATTAGTCAGTTCAACTTTCAAATGTGAGGAAAAATTGCAGGAGAAGCTTAATTTATTTGCTTTTGTATGATTCTACAACTGAACATGACATGATGTCACTACATCTCCTCATTTATTTCTGAGTATTGGCTAGTTCAGTTCTTGAATTGCAAAATATTCATCATTATGTATTTCTGCTTTCTCAGAAGTGTTGTTATATTCCTGAAAATATTTTTTGCAGGAGGAAATGTGGTGCTCCTATATGCTTCTGAGTATAAAAATGTACATTATATATGGTTCTACCTTTGTGGATCATTTTTGGACCCACTTAACTACCCACATCCATCATATTCAGGTATCAAATGTCCCACTCTTGCCCGACCCACTTAATATTACAAAAAATGGTAGGTTTCTATATGCATTATGTGATAGCTCAGCATTTACAAACCAGGAAATTTTGTTCTAACTTATACCAATCTCATCTCATTCATACTCTTTACTTTAGCTTCTCTTTATTCAAGGTATAGCTATATAAATGTAATTCAAGTATAAGTTGATTTAACATGAGACTTGATGAATAGGTTAGGATTGAACTAAAAAAAAGAGTTGCCGAACATGGAAGGAGTGGATCTAATTGCTAGTTATCATATCGATTTTTGAATTGTTTGGACTTATTTTATCCACCTTTCTTGTGCTATAGCTATCCTACCATGTTGCTTGAGTGGCTTGAGATGGAGAGGCCTTTATTGGGCTGTTTAAGCGGGGCTATATATCCGCAACCAACCTTGTTATATGTACAAAATGAAGTATTATGGTTAATTATTCATCTTTACATAAATGAATAAAAAAAAAGAAAGAATAAGAGTCAACTTGTGTTTTGCCTTTGTGCATGAGTATAAAATGTTTTGCCAGCCAACTGAATTCATCTCCTTTAACTATCAACCATAAAAAATTAAGGGTAAGAAGGACGCTTTATATATAAAAATATTTTATATATACTTCTATAAATTGTGTGCGAGAGAGTTGGCATTTTTTATGACATAAATAATATGAGAATTTGGTATACATGTTACTTTTACTTACAAATAGATAAAGAATGCATGTCAATTTTACTTACACATACATTTGCTATATGCGGTACTTTTTACTGGCAAATACATCAAGTATGTATATTACTTTTACTTACACATACATTTGGTATATGCGGTGCTTTTACTAATAAATATATCAAGTATACACGTTATTTTTACTTACACCTAAATTTGATATACTGGATACTTTTAATTGCAAATATAACAAGTATGAACGTTACGTTTACTTACAAATTTATTTGGTACACGTGGTACTTTTACTTGGACATACTTTATGAACGAGATATATTTACTTGCACAAAAAATTCATAGTTGACTCGAAGAGATCAGTCCAACTGCTCATGCCTAGTTCGGTTGCCACATCCGCAACTATAAACTTAGAGAGAGAAAGACAGTGCGAAATGGAAAAGAGAAGAGAAAGGGAATATAGGGCTTGATCTATAAATCTATTGTTGGGTTTTGGCTATTTGGGTCAGGTATGAAGACTGGTTGAAGTGGCTGGGTCACTTGGGTGGGAGATGAGTTAGCTCAAGGGTGAAAATGAATTATTGAAGTATTGTTATTCAAGAAGGTGCTAATTGCTACTTCAAGTTCAGTAAGATTGTTGTTGAAGTGAAGATATTCAAGTGGTGCAATCGTACAACTCAAAGTACAATTAATTTAACTCTAAAATGTACTTTGTATTCAGTTGCTGTAAAGTGAAAATTAAGTGTAATGTAATTTTCTCATATGTGGATGTTTAACAATTTTTATTTTTGTTAACTTTTAATTCATTTAAAAATAAATAAAGAGTTCTTAACTGTACTACTTCTTTTGAATTGTCTTCTTCATTGGACCAAAAGTACATTCATTAAGCATAGCTTCATTGTAAACAAAAATTATAAGAGCTAGACACTAAATCATTTAACTATGCAGGCGTAGGTTCTTGAGTTCTATTATTTGGCAAATGAAGCTAAAATACAATCATCTCTACATTGTATATTCATTTTAGCTATTAAATAGTTATTCCCAATTTAGAAATCTCTAGCGCTCACTTTTTTTTTTAAGATGGTAAAATGTGGGCCAAATCGAACAATTCGATCCAATCCAATTGGATCCTCAGTTTTATATTCCTAAAATTCGGTCATATTGGATTGGTTGTTGGATGGGTCATCCCAAAAACTAATTAAATCGAACCAACTGAATAATACATGTGTATATATTATTTTAATATATACTTAATGCATTTATATTATTTTATAATTATAGTGTTTAAATTTTAAAACTTTCTTTTTTAAAACATAAAACTAAACAGAAAAAAATACAAAAGGCCAAAACCCCAAAAATATTAACAAATACTTTCAATAAAAACCATACCCCTCTGCTTCCACTCTCATTTCCCTGTAAGTTTTAAACAACGACCTAATCATGATGATTTTATCATTTTGTCACGGTTATAACAGTTGATAAATATTTTTGTTATGGTTATTTAACAAATAAATTTCATAATTTTTTTCAAATTTGTACAAAAAATTGTAATAGATGTAAATGTGACAAAATTCTAGCTTACGTTACAAATTTGTCAAAATTATAACTGTGAAAAATGATAATTTTTGTCCCTTGTTTTGGAAAAACTATACTCCCACAGCTCCCATACACAAAGCCTTCTCTCCTACACACAAAGTACTTTAGAAATAATCCACAACACTAAATCTAAACAAAAAAATAAAAAGCTTATGGCGTGTTTGGATTGTAGGAATGGAATCACATTCCAAGCTTGTGTTTGGTTCGTGGAATCAGTCTGGAATCACATTTTCGGAAATGTGAGCTTCCTCCATTTATAGGGAATATCAATCCTGTGGGGGGAGGTGGGATTGCCAGTCCCATTCTCCTGGAATCAATCTTGATATTTTGTAGGATAATCTTACCCTTACATATTTTCGTTATTTACAAATACAATCCCAAACCATGTTTAGACACTCCAACCTCTTTTTTTTTTTTTTCTTCTAATCATGACTTCAATCTTACTCCATGATTAAAAGGATAAATAAGCCAATGAGCATATATGAGTTATGAAAAATATGAATTGAGTTTTTGTTTTCATGCTTGTTATGAAAAATGTGAATTAATTTTTTGTTCTCATGCTTGTTTTTAATAGTATAAATTTGGAAGGGGTATAATAGAAAAATTAACCTTTTTTGGATTCCTATTTCTGCATGAACCAAACACTGGAAGAGGAATGTGGCATAAATCATATTCCTATTCCTGATTGAACTAAACATAAAATAAAAAAATGTCATTCCTAGGAATAGCATTCCAGGAATGTGATTCCCATGAATATGATTCCATTCCTGCAATCCAAACATGCTGTCATGTTTGGAATAAAAATGTGGCATGAATCATATTCCTATTCCTGGTTGAACCAAACATAAAGTAAGAGAATGTCATTACTAGGAATAGCATTCCAGGAATGTGATTCCCAAGAATGTGAATCCATTCCCGCGATTTGGATTGCAGGAATGGAATCACATTCCTAGGAATCACAAGAATGTGATTCCAAGCTTGTGTTTGGTTCGCAGAATCATATTGAAATCACATTCCAAGGAATGTGAGATTCTCCCATTTGGGAGGAATGATAATCCCATGGGGAGAGGTAGGATTGCCATTCTCATTCCCTGGAATCAATCATGATATTTTTTAAGACAATCTTATCCTTACATATTTTTATTATTTATAAATATAATCCCAAACCATGTTTAGACACCTCAACCTCTTTTTTTCTTTTTTCTTTTTTCTTTTTTCTAATAGTGACTTCAATCTAACTCCATGATTAAAAAGATAAATAAGCCAATGAGTATATATGAGTTATGAAAAATATGAATTGATTTTTTATTTCCATGCTTATTTTGTTTTTAATAGTATACATTTAGAAGGTGTATAAGGGAAAAATTAGCCTTTTTTGGATTCCTATTCCTGCATGAACCAAACACTGGAATAAAAATGTAGCATGAATCATATTCCTATTCCTGGTTGAACCAAACATAAAATAAGAGAATTCCATTACCAGGAATATGATTCCTAGGAATATGATTCCATTCCCACGATCCAAACATGGCATTAATGGTTCTGATTAAGCTTCTCTTTCATTGATCAAAAAGTAAAAAATCAAGCTTTTCCTTCTGAATATAAACCTTTTAGATCTCTATTTTGGTAACTTCAATTTCAATCCAATTTCAACAAATTTAGGGTTATTTTGATCAAATGCATTTAGGGTTTTATTCAATGGGTTAACATCAATGGCATAGCCTTTTGACTTATATCGACGTACCAATTAAATATAAGTCAAAAGGCTATGCCATTTATGAAAACCTAGCATTTCAAGCTAACTATATTATTTTAGGACTTTTACTTATAATGTTATGCTTTTTGGTAGGAAATTAATTCACAAGTGAACCTGCAAATACAAAAAAGAAACTGAATATCATCATTCTTAGCTACCCTCAAGTTACCACAAATTAAACAAGTTGTCATCTACTCATCTCACATTAGTTTTATACTAATAAGTATAACTACTAGTAGCTATATAATGATAGAGCCCCAAAAGATGCCTAATGCATAGAAAGAATTTCTATAGTTGTTACGCAAAGAATTTCTATATCTAAACTTGAAATGACAAGGTTAATGGAATAATGCTAAGATTGTAAGTCAAACAAAAATTATTGTTACAAACTTAGGGATTGCTTCTATGAACAAGTGAAATGCTCTTATTTGTGGAATAATGCAAGGATTGTAATGGGGCTGTTGCCGTGAACAAGTGAAAGGCCCTTATTCGTGTGTCATATTCTCATTTAATGGCTTTTTATAGTTGTGCAAATTACATATATGAAGAAACATAAATCTACAATTCTAAATGAACTATATATGTAGTTGAACAAACTATATAATTTCCAGTTCCATGTAATTGCATAACATATATGTTCTAAAGTGTAATCAAAGTAAAACATCATTTTAATTTATTAAAAATAAAAACTTAAAATTTCTATTCAAATTCAATTTATCTTCAAATAAGAGAAAATCTAATGTAAACTTCAGTAAAAAAAGAGATTTGGGTTGTAACATCTCAGATTTTAGGGTGTATTTACACTCCACATGGGTGTAAATAACCAAAGTTCGAGACATTAATTATAATTAGGTGGGTTTTGAAACACATTTTGGGTCAATAAACTTGGGCTTGAACTATTGAGCCCAACTTGATGGGTTTTGGGTCCAAGTCGAGTGGTCCAACTAAGGTCAACTCATGGTCAACTCAGTTCACATGGTTGACCCGATCAACTAGTTAACCTAGTCTGTGTACTCATATATCCTAAAGAAACCCAGAGTCGATGAACTCTAAGTTAGATATAAGGTTACTCGGTTGTACAGTAGTGGTAGGTCTCTACACCTTTCGTTACTTATTCAAAATGTATAAATCTTATATTAAAATGCTCGTATTGAAGTGAGCTATCACATAGTATTTTTGAAAAATTTTTACAAAAAAGAAAACTTACATGCAATAACGAAAAATCAGAGCACGTGCAAACTGTCAATTTTGCATATAGTAGTCAAATGAAAATTCATATTTACTTCTCCGTTCTTTGGAAAAATGTTCTGTCAGATCCTTATAAAACTAGCTCAGAGCTCCACATCTTCTGTGTTTAAGCCAAAGTCTAGTTCTGCATAGATTTATATAGAAATCTAGATTCATCAGACTTATGCATTTATGTTAAAAGATTCCAGTACATAATTATGGTATTATAAAATAGAGAAACCTAATTTATACTTATCGGAAAAATATGAAATTCGAACACATGAATTCTCTGTCCGTTATGAACACAGAAGTACTAATAGTTCGTCAATCTGAATTTTAAAATATATGAAAGCATCCAGTTAACTGACTAGTGTCAAGTTTTTCCAAAATATCATATAATCTGAAAAATCAAACATTAAACTGTAACCTAGCTTTAGAACCCTCCCAAGTAGCATTGCTTTCTTTATTCAAGCATTAGAACTAAGATAAACATATAGAAGACCTACCTAGTCTTCTTTCTTTCTTGATCAAGTGACTTTAAGCACTTCCGTTCTCCTTAATCACTAATGTGTGAAAGATTTAAACAATGGGGTGAACTTTTATGCTCAGTAGGGTAAAATCATAAATCAATCACAGTATCTACACATCGTATCATACAAATAATTGAATAAAAATAGTACAAATGCAACTTTCCATCGTATTATAATTAATGGATTAAATCCATAGATTTTTAACTCCCTATCGTATGGTGTACGATCTTATGCAGGAAACCACACTTGGTGGATGTAGTTTGGAATCACCCTTTAAACTACGACGCTACTAAGTAGCCAATGCCAACACCTTGTTATTAGATCATTCATTCTTAAATATTTAAACCATAAACATATGGATTTTTACGGAATAATCATCATGAAATAACAAAAATAAAAACCTTCACATAAATAATTCATGGAAAACCATCATGAATATATATATATTAAATCATCAAAAACTTAAGTAAGATCATACTTACAAATACTACTCTTGTCACCCTTCCTTTTCACTGAGGAACTATGTTGATTTGTTCCTCACGACGAAGATGAATCCACCCTCTTTCTCTACTATACACTAGGCTTTCTTCAAGCTTTCTTTGAATATAAAAAACACCAAGATTATGGTAATGGAGGAAGCGCCTATGGTTAGGGTCGTCCTCTCTCTCTTTTTTTTTTCTAAATAACAACAAAAAATGGGAGAGATCGGCTATGCTATAGTTAATCCTCCCCTTCTCCTAGATTCTATCTTGAACAAAAATCCTATAAAATCTAGATTCTCTACTCCCTAACTAATTTTCGTTTTTCTTCTTTAAAGAGAAAATATCTCCTTGTATACTTACCAAAATGCCGTAAGAACCTTAGAATTTTATTCCTTGGGGTACCTACCAAACTTGGGGGCAATTTAGGCTTATGAAACTATCATTTTTATGAGTTTTGGGCTTTTAAAAATTGATATATTTAATTAGTACAAAAATTATACAACAAAGATTCTCCAAATTAATTTGTTATTCTAAATACTAAGACAAATGGGATTTTAGATATTTTAGGAAGTTGGAACTACAATCTCCCTAGTGTGGATCGATCCTAACATTGGGTGTCATCCACACCATTGAATCTTGTTATCCAACGGTGTGGGAATAACTTATTTCCCAAGTAAAAATGTTTTGTTTTCCTTTATCTCTTAATACCTAATCTCTCAAGACCACTTCTCATAAGTTTGGAGAGATGTTCTCTCATCCTCCCTCTAATTCCAATGCCCCTTACCTAGATGGGGCCTTTTTGTGTATTTTATTTACACAATAATACTATTTATTCATAATTATCCTAGTGCATAAAAAATGGGTGTTTCATCTCCTCAAACTTCTCCATCATCATTCGATATTTATCATCTAATGGTACAAAATGCATCATTCAAATTCAATCATCATACATAAATTATGAGTTGTACCCTAACTCCACATATGCATGGCGCCACTAGGACTTGCACGTTCTTCACGTGCACACCATGCATGCCTGCATGCATAGTGCTAAATCCACCCCTTTTTTGGGTGTGATCATCCTTAACCCGTTGGGTTTGGTCTATGGGCTTCTCAAGGCCCCAAGTCCACTTAATATTTTCAGGGTCTTACATTATCACCCCCTATAGAAAGTTTCATCTTGAAATTTAAAACTACTTGTATTAGGGATTACCTGCAAAGAGTTCCAGGTACTTGGTTTGCAATTCCTCTTCCGATTCTAATGTTACCTCTTCTGGCCTATGGTGTTGCTACTGACTTTTCACGAACCGCTTTATTTTTTTTACGAAGTTCCTACTTCTTGGATTTAAGATTCGGACTGGTTTCACTTCATAGCTCATATCTTCACTAATCTGAGCATCCTGCCATTCAATCACATGGCTGGGATCCAAGTTATATTTTCGTAGCATGGATATGTGAATCGCATTGTGCACTTTACCTAGTTGTGGGAGTAAGGCTAGGCGATATGCTAGCTCACCAATCCGTTCAAGAATATGGAATGGCCCAATATACCTTGGGGTGAGATTTCCCTTATTTCTGAGTCATTTGACCTCAAGTCAGGGACTAACTTTCAAAAATACATGGTCCCCTTCCTAGAACTGCAAAGGTCTCCTTCTATTGTCCGCATAGCTCTTTTGTAAGTTCTGCATGGTCTTCAATCATTCCTTGATCAACTAAACCTTTTCCACAGTCTCTTGGATTACCTCCGTTCCTAAAATTCCCTTTTCTTGGACTTCCGTCCAACACAAAAGAGTTTCGCGGGGTCTTCCGTACAATGCCTCTTATGGTGCCATACTGATACTATCTTCATAGCTATTATTGTACGCAAATTTCACAAATGATAACTGATCGTGCCAGTTGCCTATAAAATCTAAGTCACATGCTCTCAGCACGTTCTCCAATGTTTGTATGGTTCGCTCGGACTGACCATCTGTTTGTGGGTGATATGCTGTGCTGAGATCAAGTTGTGTCTCCATTACCTTTAGAAAAATTTCTCAGAACTTTGATGTGAAAAGGGGATCCCTGTCCGAGACAATTGATTGCGGAACACCATGATTTCATAATATCTTGGATGTATAGCTCACTTAAGGTGGCGATCGTATCTATGCTTTTTACAGTAAAAAATTGTACAATCTGAGCTGATCAACAATAACCTACACACTGTCAAAATATTGCCTGGTTTTACACAAATCCTTCACTAAGTCCATCATGACAAAGTTCTATTTTCACCCTGCTACGCTATGTGACTTTAGTGGCCCTACCATTTTCTAGTGCTCGATCTTCACCTGTTGAAAGACGATACACTTAGAAATGTACTGATTAATGTCTTTCTTCATTCTTTTCCACCAAAAATGCTGTTTTACATCACTATACATATTTGTGCGCCCCGGGTGTATGGCGAATACTGACTCGTGAGCCATTGTCAAGATTTCTTTCTTAATTGCCTCGTCCTTGGTTACGCATAATTTCTCTTAGAACTTTAATCCTCCATCTACTCTTCGTGTCCATCCTTTAGGTAGCTCGTTAGTCCAAAGTTTTCCCAAAATCTCATGTAGCTTTGTATCTTATTTTTTGTGCCTCCACTATTCGGTTGATGATTCTTGGTTCTGCCACCATATTGACCAAGTATACCCTAGTGTCTCCCTTATCTACTCAAAGATCATACTCGGCTACTGTCTATAACATCATGGCGAATGACCCATGATGCTTCCTGCTAAGTGCATCCGCTACCACGTTTTCCTTCCCTAGATGATAATTCAGGGTAAAGTCATAGTCTTTTAGAAACTTTAGCCATCTTCTTGTCTTAGATTCAATTCCTTTTGCGTAAAAATGCATCTTAGACTTTTATGATCCAAGAATACTTCAAAATTTTCTTCGTAAGGATAGTGTCTCCATAGTTTCAGCGCGAAAACCACTACTGCAAGCTCCAAATCATGTGTGGCGTAATTTTTTTTGTGTTCTTTGAGTTTCCGTATAGCATATGCTACCACTTCCCTTCCTACATCAAAACGCCTCCCAAACCAATTCTCGATGCGTCGTAGTACATCACGCACGTATCTGATTCTTGGTTCAGGTGTCACTAAGACTGGTTTCGTTGTCAACTTCTTCTTTAAGACTCTCGAAAGATTCTTCGCACTCTCTATTCCGCTCAAAGTTTGCACCTTTCTTGGTCAAGCGGGTAAGAGGAGCTGCCATTCTTGAGAAGTTCTTAACGAACCTCTGGTAGTAACCTGCCAAACCTAAAAAGCATGGGATCTCGAAAATGCTCTTTGGTCATTCCCATCCCATTACTGCTTCAATCTTTGATGGATCTACCGCAATTCCTTATTCAGATATTACTTGCCTAAGAAATAACACCTCAGTCATCCAAAAGTTGCGTTCTTTTTTTGGCATACAACTGATGCTTTCTCTGTAATACCGTCCTCAGGTGCTCTTCGTGTTCCACCTGAGTCTTCGAGTAGACTAGGATATCATCCACGAACACTACGACAAAATGATCTAGATAGGATCGAAAGACCCAGTTCATCAGATCTATAAAGGCTGCTGGTGCGTTGGTCAACCCAAAAGGAATCATCAAGAATTCAAAATGCCCATTCCTTGTTCAAAAAGCTGTCTTTGTAATATCCTTCTCTCTTATTCTGAGCTGATAATATCCTGACCGTAAGTCAATCTTCAAAAAATATCGGGCCGAACTCTAGTTCCGCATGGAGTTACACATAAATCTAGATTCATTAGACTTATGTGTTTCTATCAGCATATCCTAGTACACAACCCTGATTTTATAAAATAGAGAAACCTAAGAAAAATATGAAATTATAATACATGAATTCCCTGTCTGTCACGAACATTGAAGTAATGACGGTTTGTCAGTCTGAATTTTAAAACATATAAAACCATCCAGTTAACTAACTGTTGTCACATTTTTCTAAAACATCATATAATCCAAAAAATCAAACATTAAACCGTAAACAAGTTTTGGAACCCTCCCAAGTAGCATTGCCTTCCTTATTCAAGCATTAAAACTAAGATAAATGGAATTTTGAATATTTTAGGAAGTTGGAATTGTAGAGTTTTGGCAAACCTCAAAGAGAGGTTATGAGGGTTTTGGGTTCGAACCCAAGTCCGAACAAGTTGGCATCTGAGATGCCTTTTCATATCAGATCAAAGCACTTTCTAAAGTGCGAACTTTCCTAATTTGGTTAGTTAGGATGGTTTTCTTCCTATTTCGTGGATACCTCTTGTAAACCTATAAATAAAGGTCTTTGGGGGGTTTTCTAGGGTAGAGAAAGTTTGGGGGAGCTAATCAACATTGAGGGTTTGTGAAAACTTTTGCAAGGGTTGTGAAGCTTGAAGTGTAGTCTGCCATTGAAGGTAAGTGACTTGTAATTGTTCCTCGTATTTTTATTATATATGGTAGAAAAAGTTCATCGTCGTCTATAGATGTAGGCAATCTTGCCGAACTACGTAAATTTTATTCATTATGCTTGTTTGTTTATTTTCTGTTTTACTTTCTCATTTACATCGTTGGTTGTTTATCGTTAGCTTGTGGTTGAATCGATCCCTAAATTCCTAATAATCTGGTATCAGAGGTTTTAGTGATCATTCAATTCTTGTTGAGATGGTATTAAAACATATAAAGGTTTCGAACACGAGGTTCGATGTGGAGAAGTTTGACGGAAAGATACACTTTGGGCTATTGCAAGTCCAAGTGAAAGACTCGTTGATTCAACAAGGTTTGCACAAGGCCTTGAAGGGGAGACCGACGGATATGAGGGACAATGAATGGGAAGAATTTAATTTATAGGCGTGTAGTGCTGTTAGGTCCATGAGTTCACTCATGTCATATTTGTCGAATTTCGTGTCAAAGGTAAACTCAAGATGGTCAATGTAACTTGAGTTAGAGTTAGTGAGTCA
>MVGT01004513.1:103107-133056 GCA_002174775.1 Macleaya cordata | reverse complement strand
CGGAACGCTCAAACGCGCTACGCAAGGAAGATGAGCGGCGCAGGTTCACCAGATTTCTTCTACAGAGAAGCTCAGCGCTTAGGCTACCTGGCACGATCGGCCTTCAAGGTTTTTTCTTTTGCTTCATTTTTATTTGTTTTGAAAAAATCTTATTTACTCCTTTAACATTCTTTGATTTTTTTTTTTTGTTTTGTTGTTGAATGCAGCTACTGCAGATGCAGCAGCAGTACAAATTGATAAAACCAGGAGCTTCTGTTCTCGACCTTGGCTGTGCTCCTGGTGCTTGGCTTCAGGTACCCTCCACTTCTTCTTCTTTTTTTTTTCGGAGATTATATGTACCCATTTATTTATTTTATTCTGTTCTGTTTCCTAATTTGATTTTTCTTGCACTCAGGTAGCTTGTCAGAGCTTGGGTCCTCTCAAAAGTGGTGGGGTGGTTGTGGGTGTTGATTTGAAGGTACGAACTCTCTCTCTCTCTCTCTCTCTCTCTCTATATATATATATATATATCATCAAATTCAATACAATAAGAAGAATAAGAGATGCTGTCTCTGGGTTTAGTTTGTTATTTTGTGATTTCTGATATTTTTGGAGCAATGACTTTCCATACTTCGGTTTACGTGTGGGGTTTTGCAGAGCAGAAGGTTAAGGTCCCTTCAGTCCATTGTGATGAAAGAGTACAAACAATTTGTGCTGATGTTATGAATATTGAAAGAAACAAAGTCAGGGCATTCTCCCCTCAGGTCTGATATGAGAAACTTGTTCGAACCACTTGAATTCACTGAATTTGATTAGGTATAAGATTAAGATTTTATGGTTTTGATTTTGTGATGGAAACTTGGGGGGTTGTTGATGATTGCATTACCTATTTATAATGAGATAGTTTATTATTTAACATTAAGGTTCTGACTTGATGGTTTATACTTCATGGTTAGTTAAGATTTGTATGAAATTAGAATGCAATGGCAGAACAGGGTTTTGGGTTTACGGAACTCGACTCGAAATTTGATTCCAATTCAATTCTGGCTGGAAATTGCTCCAGATTGACATTTTATTACTTAACATTCGAAACCCTCCACTGGAAGCTTGGAATTGAAATGCTTCCCTGGAGCTTCAAGTTTGTGATTTTCCTATTGCTTCCTTCATATGCTTCAATTTCTCTCTAGGCAAACTTGTTTTTGGTTCAGCCAATTTATGTGTGAAGTATACTCAAAGTTTAGCTCCTTTTTCTTTTGGGTTCAAATAAAGAAAAAATTTGTTTGTCTTTCTGATTTTGCAGGGAAAAGGGTTCTCAGTGATACTTTCGGATATGTGTCCTTCAGTTTCAGGAATCACAACTAAAGATGCAGCTTTATCTGTTGAATTAGGGTCGCGAGCAATTGAGCTGGCTTTAGGTGGTTGTCTCATGGTTCCAGATGAAAAAAATCATGGAGAGGCATCAGATAGTTTGAGTAGTGATGCTGATGAGAATGGTGTTCTGCGATCTGGGGGGAACCTTGTCATTAAGCTTCTCGAGAGTGAAGATGTGAAAGGTTGTTACAGCCATTCCTCAAAAAAATTTAAATGCTTAGGTTCTTTCTTCGCTTTCTTATCTTTCATTGGTTGTATGCTTGCAGAACTTAGTGAGTTTTGCAAACCGCGTTTCAGGAAGGCATCATGGTTAAGGCCCAAAGCAACAAGGTCTTCATCAAGAGAAATTTATCTAATTTGTCAAGGATTGGGAGGTGCATGAAAGAAAAAGTTGAAGCAACTATGTTAAATTGTTGCAAACTGAAAACAGGTTTAGATTGACAGCCTAGCATTCTATTAAATCTTCTAATGTATGTTTTGTGTTGAGACATTAGGCTATGTATCTTATGACATCAATAACACAATCAATTACAAAAACCTCTCCCCATATACAGAAATAAAACAGATATAAAACTCTTTACAGTTCTGAATCATCGGCAGCTACCTCAACATGATTTGTGAAAAAAAAAATGTTCAATTATTGATCCTCTCAGAATAATTATGATATCTACAAAGATGTTAGTTATTGACTTCTCTTCTAGTAAAAAATTACAAATATGGACCTCCTTTATGATATCTTACTGCTCTCTGGGGCTCTATTCCTGTAACTCAATATCCCCATTTACAGAATAACTTAAAGCAATCAGTCTGTGTATTTGTTTGTGCAAAGGACTTCATCGAATATGAGTTCGTCCCAAGGACCAAACTTTAGTATCTCGAACATGTGCCTGGAATAACAAACAAATTTCTTAAAAACAACAAAATTTCATGATTAATGTTTGTGAGTATAGTTTGTGTGGAGGAATGTATGGTTGTAGCATTATCAACTATTCTTACTTGAGTTCTCATAGAAGGGAAGACATTCCAAAATCGCAAGGTCTCATCCCCTGCTCCAGTCACGATTGTCTGCAGCAAATATTCAGGGAAAAATTAACTGTCAATTTGATGGTAGTGTAAATGTATGCATAGGACATACAATTATAGGCATTAGCACAGTACCTGCCCATCAGGCGACATGGCAAGATAAAGCACTCGCAAGCTATGGCCAGTTAAAGTCGCAACCTGTTAGATCAAAGCTCAATTCAGCGAGGACAATTGGATTTCAGTTTGTTCAAGTAAATTTGTTGGGATTTACAGCATTAACATTTATCTGAAACAGGATTGATAGATGAACGATGGTGAGGGGAGGTAATTGTAACTAAAAATAGTGAAAATTTTAATACCTTCCCCATCGATGGATACTTCCAAACCATAATTTGATTCTGTGAATACCCATGAGTGCTAACTAGTTCATTCACATTTTTACTCCATGCTAGATTGCAGACCTGCAAGTCAAGTATTTGAAAATTTTGTAACTAAATAAGGTCATATATAGAGTAGAATCTCTTGATTTTTGGATGCAAGAGTATGGAGATAAACCTGGCTCCCAGTGTCTACGCTGTTCAATTGCTTGCCGTTTGTAGTGTTCCAGAAGCGAATACACCGATCGGCAGTTCCACCTCCAGAAGCAAGAAGGCCATTCTGGTGGGGTGACCATGCAATGGCCTTAACAGCAGCTGTGTGCTCTGTCAGTTTTAAGATTGGCTGCTGAGAATGCTGGTTCCATACCAAGAGCTGATAACAACAACCAATGTAACCTAGTCACTGATTAGTGCGTTTGCTGAAGTAGATTGAAAAGAAACCAATGATGGAATTATTGCAGACCTGATTATCATTTCCTCCGGACGCGAGTTCCTTGTCATCGTGAGACCATTTCAGCCCACATACCTGATCATGGAAAACAATGAAGAGTTAGATAGATTGTTGTCATTTGGCATTTAGGCGTATATTATGGAAGTGGGGAAAACACCAGTAACCAGGCATACTGCTGTGTGCCTCGGGATAAAATCTCACATCGGCAGTGTTCGACCAAGTATTGGATTTGTGGTGGTTATATGAGCTCTTAAGCAGCCTTCATTTGTAACCCTTGGGTTCATATGTGATATATCACATGCATGCTAAACAAATTACCAAAAGCTTTACCTCAGATTTATGGCCTGCAAGCTTGCTAATGAAGTCATTTGAGACACGAAGATCGTGTTGAAGTATATTACGGTCTCTACTTCCAGAAGACAATATCCGAGAACTCCAAGCCAAAACACCAGTTCTTGTTTGATGCCCAGCCATGGTTCGCACTCTCTTACACTGAGTCCCATCCCAAACCTGCGACCATTTAGCAATGAATGTGAGCTTATTAGAATAAGAGACGCTAGCTTGGTATGTTTTTGATGGATTCATACAGAATATTAACAGATTTATTTACCTGAACTTGACCAAGACTTGTACCAATTGACAAAAAAGAGCCTTCCCGGGTCCATTGAACCGAGCACACCCCATCATTAGGTCCCAAGTCGCACAACTTTGTAACCTGGAATTCAATAGCAAGAAGTTGATGACAGTTTAAATCTAGAATCCGCTTTGAGTTGAAACTTAACAACTTCCTAGATATGAATACTAATTTCTGGTAGTAGAGAAGAAACAAGCATATATGCGAGGCAGAGGTCTAGAGGAGTTCACTGTTAGGAGTTATTAAAACTTAAAGAGGAAGTTCTTTGCTGTAAATGTTAGCTGGTTAAAACCCGGAAAAGAGAAGTTATATAAGAGAGAAAGTGGTGGAGGTCTTACCTTGCTGGTTGATGCAGTCCATAGATAAACACAAGTGCCCAATCCCACGGCAAGGACGTTTTGCGAAGACCAATCGACAAGATTAAGGTAGAAGTCGTCTTGAAGTGAGGGAGCATCCAAAACCTGCAATTCATTTACCCTTCAATTAAGCTAAAAATGAAATAAATCTGTTGTTTTATTGCATTGATACTGCCATTTCTAGCCCTCATCAACCTGCCATTTCTTCCGAGCTCATACCCTTTACAAATACACTCTTTGTTGCGCATAGAGCCGCCTTTCCATGTGATTAAAATGAATTTCTGTAATGTCTATAACAAATTTGGAATCACCAACAAACTAATCCAAGATCGGTTGCCATGTAAAATGGGAAACTATGAGGGAAAAAGAAAAAGAAAAGAAAAGAACAAAGAAATAACTTGGGTTTCTAAGAAGGATTTAATAACACTGATTTACATATAATTATATGGTTCTGTTTCAAGAAAATATTTATTTTTGAAATCAATCAATTGCCCAAGAAAACAGGACATAAATGAAAGATCAAAACATGCTTTGGTGATAACAGATGTTTCAAGAAAAGATCGAACAGTACCTTATGAGGTGCCTTGGGAACTTTCCGTGTCTGCTTTGGAGGCGTTGAAGCTTCGCTGTAGCCCCCCAAATCGTGACCTAAAACCGTTGGTGAATAAGGTGAACTTGGAGTTGAATGATCTGTCTTGAACCGCAACATATTCGTGCTCGGACTCATTGGGGAAGCAGGACCGCCACCTGCAAGAGAAGGAGACCCAAAATCAGTTCCAAAAAGCTCAGATTTTAGTAATCTAGAATACGCTTCATTTCCCCCTTCTTTAACGGGTGAAGCCTTTTCGATTAACCCAAAAGTATGAAGCCTGGAAGATGATCTGCAGGGTATGAATCTATCACTGCAAGTCGCTTTTGAAGGAGACGATAAATTTGAAGTGGATCGAAAGGAGGAAGTCGAGAATGCGTCGAGATGAAGTGAGGATCCACTCATTCCAGCTGGGAGATTCAATCCGGTTTTTCTTCCATTATTTGATGAATCCATTTTCTGGGTTTACTTTGATTCTCCTCTCTGTTGATGGGTTTTGAATGGATTGAAGGATAGATGAAAGATTTGGAGGAGCGGAAGATCAAAAGACTTCTCTGCTAGCAGAGGAAGTTTTTTTTCAAAAAAGGAAAATCTACGTGATACTGCAACGGTCACTTTGATTGAGTTCGAACTCTGCTCTCTCTTTCTTTTGAACAATAGGTGTACACTGGAAGTCTCCAACGGTCGGTTATTTCCTTGTTCGAGCAAAGATTCTGTATTCTAGGAGTTTGAACATCATGTCTCATTTTCTGCCACGTTGGACACTTTTGGGTCCCACTTACCCATGACCGTTAGATTGTCGTAGATTTACCCGGAGCCGTTGATTCGAGAAACCCTTAATCTTGGGGAGTCAAAGCCCGGCCCATTGGAACTTGGCCCACAAAATATTCCATGAACCACATTCTTTTGGTCATTGTGAATGGTTGGTCCATATAATCAGCCGTATTACCTTTTGTCTATCGGTTTAGACATGTTGGGCATCAATATAGGGTACACGATTTCCATGGGCCTCTTTATAATACCCATCACTAATGTGTTGTGTATGACTCGTAGTGTCCTCAAAAAATAGAAACAATAAGTGGTGCGCTAATTCAAGAACCATATATCATTTCCCACCCAAAATTTTGCATTAAAATTCAAATGCTATTTCGTGCACCAGCCTTCTTTATGGAAGGGAGAACAATACCATTTATCGTTCAGTCCTTTGGGTGTTTTATTGCACGGTGATGCTAGGGTTACTGAAAAGCCTACATAATTTTCTATCGAAGTCACAATCTACAATAGATGCATACCACTTTGGAATAGATGCAAATCATTAGGCGGGTATGTGAAAAATAGTTCCATAGTCGAATTAGCTTTCGGTAGAAAATTATGTAGGAATTTGCTGTAAGTTTAGCATTATCTTTTATTGCGGTCAAATGATGGTGAAGTTGGCTGTACAACAATTGGACGCCGAGCTTAGAAGGTGGTCCAGATGGATATTGTGCATCCCTCCATATAGGTTGGTGCGCATGGTATATAGCATTCTTCACAATATAAACATATGCATGCCAATATATTCTCCTCGTTAGTGTCCTCAATATATATATATTGAGGCTTAGATTGATTCACAATGTATACATCACTCCTTCCGTGGAATATTGACGCCATGCAAGCATGCATGGCCCCCAGCTACATCTGAAAGACTGTACGTTATGGGTACTTTCATCCTTGACCAGATTTTGAGGGCGCTCTCCAGCTGTTATATGGATTTTGTTAACATGTGCCCTTAGGGCATATGTTAAGCTTTTTGGTTTTGGGTTTTGTTTAGTTTCTTAAGGTTGTCCAAATGGGCTGATTTTTTGATATGGATATTATTTATACTATTTGGATCATATCTAAAAAAATAAGCTCAATCGGAGTCCTCTAGCACCCTCTAGCACTACAAACACTTAATTTAGACTTTAATAGTATGAATGAACGACTGACATTTAAAGTGATTTGTTTAGAGGGTTAGATATCTCTGATTGAGCTGATTTTTTGTAGACATCTTATAAATAATGATAATATTATGCTTACAAAAATTCAGCTGATTTGAATACATGTAACTTACAAAAAAATCCCTTCAAAAACATCCTTATAGTGTGCCCTAAGGGCACACGTTAACAAGACCCTGTTATGTATGTAACAACTTTAGATAGGCAACAAAGAGCCAGCTAGCTAGCTAGAGAAACTAATTATAAGCAAAAAAAAATATCTAGTAGTGAACATGACAACCATGGATCAATCAATCAATTATATATGGATCGCCTAAAGATTTTTAATTCGCATGGATGGATCCATGTCGGTCTCACACCACATTTTGACATGCAACAAAACTTATGTATATACAAAAATGATATAGCTATCTCTCAATCCTCATTTGTTTTCTAATGCTTCTTCGGCCATAAAAAAATAGAAAACGCACACATACATTTTGATGGCTGCTTCTTGGTTTTTCCTCTCCATGCATTCAACTAGTCTAATTTTTTTTTTATATATAAAAAATGACTTGCTCTTGCGTACTCTTATGCAGGGTTGCTAGCTAGCTTGTTGGAGAGAAATTAAAGATTTGCCACAAATATTTCTTGTGGGTATTTGCCAATTAACAAGCTAGCTAGAATTAAACACTAGTAGTAGTCATGACTAGACTGACCCAACAAATTTGGGTCTCATATTTGTCTACGTGGGTCCTACTAAACTGTCAACAATAAAATCATCATTGACTTTATTACCCACTTTGCCAGCTGGCACCTTTGTTTTAATCTAGCTAACTTGCCGCCAGGTACATTTTGAGGAGAGTTTTTGATAGAGACACCCTTTTTAGTTGGTGGCTGCTGGCTTATTATTATTGATTTATAGTCAGGTCAGTAAATGAAGTTCCAGGGCACCACAGAAACCTTACCTTTACCTAATTGGCCAGCTGGCACCTTTACTAATCTAGGGGTGATTCTTGTGCTACGATCAACACTACTCGTCCAGTTATTTTCTGAAAAGAAGACTACAAAATTTTCATCATAGGATATAAATCTTCTTGAAACATGCACCACCCAATAAGAAATATCTTTTACTCTAATTAATACTAATGTGGTAAATCATAATAAAATAAAAAAAATAAAATTTAATGAAAAGGCGTTTCCACTTTTAGGCCATGATAAAAGTCAAATTTGGCTTCTCAAATTTGGGAATTAGATTTCTGAGTTCACCATCTTTCACTTTCTCTGAAAAAATTGATAAAAAACTAAAAATGGGACACATTTAGAATTTTTTTAAAAAAATCTTTTTAATTAATGCCCTACCCTAGAGTCGTCCGGCTTCAGACGCCCTACTCTAGGGTCATCTGACATCAGACGCCCACCCTTTGGGTTGTCTGATATCAGACGCCCAAACCCCTCTCCGCCCCATCTTCACAGGCCCCCTCCTCAGCCGTCCGAGTTCAAACGCCCCCACTCCCACCCGTCTGGCCAAAAAATTTGTAAATTGATATGTACGTTGCCAAATTTAGCTGGGGAACGAGACTTGTAGGGTCCTTTTAGATATTTATAAATGCTCAGTGTGTAACATTTTTTTTCCAAATTTGGCTTACGAAATGCATCGCCGTGGATGCCCTTAGGGGAGATTAATTCCACGTACCGATCCACTCAAAATATCCCTACAAGCAATTGAGTGAACCGAAAGACATTTACAAAACTCAAACACACAACCAAATCAATTAGTTTGAAGCCTTTTACCATTTGTGCTAACCCACGCTGTAGTTTAATTAGGGTGTGTGCGCAGGGATTTATAGCCATCAAATTAATCCTAAATGAGCAGTGAGGAGAGCCATTGGATATGGATGTTCTACATAGCCTCGCAATTCGCAGGATGAATTTATCTCCCCTACGCTGTAGTTTAATGTTTAACATAATTCTTTACCGATACCAGACCAAAAAAAAAATATTCAATACCCATGAAGTTTTTAATTCTACATCCAGTAGGAGTGTCAATTGTTACCTGTTTAATTACCTTGGAGTTGAATCTGAACCCATTTACTGGATTCTGGTTCCACACATTTAAGTATCAAATCTGGAAGTGCAAGAAATTAACGGGCACTATTAATATTACAACCATTTTCAATTCTAGGTTGATATGGATGGAATTTGAACCTAGATCGATCGAAACCAGAAGAACTGCTAGTATATTTGAATGATAATAACAATAAGAACTGTGTTACATGTGCAGACAAAATGAAGAGTCGAATGCACACTTACTGATACATAGCACTTTCGCATTCAAAGTCTGGTCTGAATTCCTAAGAGATGTCGAGTTGTGTTGGATTATGCCAAAAACTTGTCCAGATTTGATTGAAAACTGGAATTTTCAGGCTGGGAGTAATAAAAAAGGTAAGATTATGGGGAGCCTATTACCTTTTGGCATTATGTGGATTTTGTGGAAAGAGAGAAACACACTAGTCTTTGAAGATGAAGAGAATGATGTCTACACAATTGTTCAAAATGTGAAGCTTACTATAGCTATCCGGGTGGAGAGAATGCCAGAGTTTAAAGGAATTAAGATTGAAAATCTAGTGGTAAATTGGAAGGAAATTCTTTATGATCCTCCATGATGTGCTGTTTTTTATTTAAGTTCAGTGTATGTAGCAAGTCTGACTACTGTTGAGTTTTGTTTGGTGGTAGTATATTTCTGATGTACTGTTAACTATTCATTCAATAAATATGTTTTATCGACCAAAAAAAAAAAAGAACAACCTTTCTTTAGAATAAAGCATTCCTAATTAAAATTTAAAACCTATCAATATATATTTTATAAAATAAAATGTTATGTCAATTTAAAAAATTAAATAAATTATTTTTTAATTACTTTATGGAAGTGACAAATTATTTCGTATTATTAAGTCTAGGCAACCCAAATGTTAATGCAGGTCTAATTAGTAAAATGGAGGGTTAAATATGAGTTTTTCCTTTTTTTCATTTTTGTGGAACCTAGGGTTACCAAAGCCATGGTACGGACGACATTAGATAGTATGTATATATAATAAATGAAGTGCCACTTCATCAATACTTTACACCACAAACATTTGATCCTCAAAACACACGAGCTCTCTTTTTTTTTTTNCACTTCATCAATACTTTACACCACAAACATTTGATCCTCAAAACACACGAGCTCTCTTTTTTTTTTTCTCTAAGCCACGCATGCAAAAATACATTTTTTTTTTTTTTTTTTTTTTTTTGTTCTTTTTCTAATTTGCTGCATATACAGACACACCTATAACACGTATACAGGGACTACCGTACGGGTGGAACCATTTAAGAGGACGACAAATTTTTAAAAAGAAAATACCTACTTAGGACCACATGCTGAATCATCAGCGGGATTAATTTACAATTTCTTTGGGCCCACCGGATATCCTTCTATACCTGATGACCGTTTGATGACATCCACGCGGCTGTTGCTTTGATGATGATGATTAGATCGTTCTCTTGAGGACTCTTTTAGTTATACTGATTGGGAATCCTCTTTTGGGTACAGGGAATGGACCATATTGAATTCCATCATCATCCTCAACAGTCTCCCACCTGCAATCAACAGGGGTTAATTATGAGAAAAAAAAAAAAAAGAAAAAAAAATTCAATATTGAATCGTGTTTCTATTTTTCTCTCAAGCAACGATTGTTATAAAAATTTAATCCAGTTAGCCTAATGTTTGCATACTAATTAGATTACTTTTAAAAAATTAAATTTGACTGGATGTGAAGTTAAATCGTAGGTAGAATTGAAATTAAATTTAAATTCTAATGCAAGTCAAACCCAAACTCATGTAAATACACATTTTACTAATTCAATTCATTTATTCATTGATTTCACGATACAAATTTACGGTGAAGTTTATAAATACGAATCATTATGTGTGACTTTATAACTAATATACAATTTTATAGTGTCGGATTTGTAAAGCTACCGTATTATAGGGTTGAATTAGTAAAAATGGGTTGAAATATCAATTCCCATTTCTCTATTCACTAACTTTGGCCGGCCTTTCTTTATTGGATTTTGTTAACATGTGCCCTCAGGGCACATGTTAAGCTTTTTGGTTTTTTGTTTTGTTTAGTTTATTAAGTTTATCTAAATGGGTTAATTTTTTGATATGTATGTTATTTATACTATTTGGATTATATCTGGAAAAATCAGCTCAATCGGAGTCCTCTAGCACCTTCTAGCACCACGAACACTTAATTTAGACTTTAATAGTATGAATGAACGGCTGACATTTAAAGTGATTTGTTTAGAGGGTTAGATATCTCTAATTGAGCTGATTTTTTGTAGACATCTTATAAACAATGATAATATTATGCTTACAAAAATTAAGCTGATTTGAAGACCTATAACTTACAAAACAATCCCTTCTAAAACATCCTTATCGTGTGCCCTCAGGGCACACGTTAACAAGACCCTTCTTTATTTGATGAATTTCTTTAAAAACAAAAAGAAAAAAGTTAATGTGGCATCCTTTCAATTGTGGGGCCCTTGCATCTGTGCATGTCTGCCACGTATACTACCGAAATCATCTAGAATATGGACATCCTGCAGTTTTGTTGTGTAAGATAGAGAGAGAGAGGAGAGAGAAGAAGGGACAAGTTAACACATGCCTGTAGGAGGTGGTGAGGTGGTGGAGGAGGACGAGCATCTCAAGCTTGGCCAACTCACTGCCAGGACACGAGTGCACTCCGTTCCCAAATGGCATGTACGTGTTAGGTCTTGGTGGCACCTGCAACCAGCATATATACCATACCATACATGCATTTATATTAATAATACATTTTAGATCGACCATTTTACAAAAATAGTGATTGATGCTTATATGATAGAGTGAAATCTATCACTTTTTTCTTCTCAAAAATATTTTGAAGGAATTTCTAATTTACACGACAGGGAGATCCACGCTGCCAGTTGATCCAAACAACGCTGCTGATATTATATATACAAACCAACTTACATAATCAAAGTCCCGGTCCCCTTTCAATTTGAAGATTCCATGATGAGAAAATACGAAGGATGGTACAAATTGTATATCAATGATAAACCCTAGCTATATATATATAGATAGCTTCAGTCCCATGCTACACGTACCCTCTGATTCCTAAATGATTTTAGTATTTTACCAACCAAACATGTGTAAAATGAGAATTGAATAGACTAGACCTGGCAACGGGTTAGAGTTAGGGTCGACTCTAGCCGGGTTGGCGGGTTAACGGGTCAAGATTGTTCAACCCTAACCCTGACTCGTTTAATAAACGGGTCAGTTTTCCAAACCCTAGGCGGGTTGACCCTAACGGGTTGGCGGGTTAACTCTAACTAAAATTTTAAAAATTTAAAAACATTTATTACTCATTAATTATTATTTTAAACTTAAAACTCATTAGATAAATTAAAATTTGTCAAATTTATTAGTTAAAAGATTAAATTACTAACTAAAACTTAANTATATATATATAGATAGCTTCAGTCCCAGGCTACACGTACCCTCTGATTCCTAGATGATTTTAGTATTTTACCAACCAAACATGTGTAAAATGAGAATTGAATAGACAACTACAAAAAAACATACTTTTGACTACTGGACCCATGCACCACCACTTCACCACTCATGAAGAATGAAGACAGAGATCAATTAGGTATTATATATTATTGGATAATGCTAAACTTTCCAACAGCAAGCAGGTGGCTGCTATAAAATCTGTTGTAGCTCTAGCGTTAACCCCTTATGTATTCTGATTAATTAATTAGTTAATAATTGATTTTTATTTAATTACCTCGAATCTTGAAGGGTCGAATTTTTCAGGGTGAGGGAAGAATTCAGCACAGTGATGGATGCTTCTAAAGAGGGGAAGAACCTTCCATCCTTTAGGGATTAAGTAGCCCTGAAGCTCTACATCTTCCACTGCTTCTCTGAATGTGAATGACAGAACACTTGCCGCTCTTAATGTCTCTTGTATTACCTGCATATGATCGAATAACTCTATAATAATATTCATGCCATCATCATTAAAAAAAAAAAAAGAAAAAAAAATTCAATTTATATTTTTCTTGGAAGTATATTTAAATGGGTATATATCTATCTATCTATCTATATATTGGGTACTTTACCCTGCTAGTCAGCCGCATTTTTTTCGTATCATCCCAAGTCAACCCGCCACGATTTTCCTCCATTATTGATTGCTGAATGCTCTCTTGCTCCCTCTGCAACACCCCAAATTAATTATTGCTGTCAATATTGATATTTTAGAGAGAGAGAGAGAAATAGAGAGAGAGAGAGAGAGAGAGAGATTTTAAAAATGTTTGATTCTGACATGATCATGAAACTAATTAAATACCCATTTTGGGAAAAAGACAATTTACCATTTTAAGTTAATATATATGTATATATATATAAAAAAATGATTATTACACTTACTGTAACAGCATCTAGGAGTTCCCCATGGTCGTGCAAATATTTTAGAACCCAGGTGAGAACGCTGGCTGTCGTATCGTGAGCAGCAAATATGACTCCAATGATATTGTCAGCAACTTGAGAATCACTAAGCTGATTCATCAGTTTATTCTGATCTTTAGACCCCTCCAATAATACACCCAGTAAACCCTCACTTTGCTTCTTACTTTCCCTTCTCTTCTCTATCACTCTCCTCAAAGTCTCATTCAGAAGTTTTCTTGCCTACATATACATATATAAGTAGTCAACATCACATGCACCAGGCCAACACCATTAATTGATATGTATAAATCAAACTATTGTTTCAGCTCATCTTCCAAGCAATGTGGGACTAAACCCACTTTCATAAACAATTAATACATATATATAATTAGGGTAATTTAATTACAATATCCATATATGAATTAATTAATTTTCCCTTAATTTTATACCTTCATTGCTTTACTAAAGGGTGTTCCTGGGAGGTTGAAAGGCATGGAATTGTAACCTTTCTCCAAGCAATGATACAGTTGTTTGATGCCTTCAGTCTCTAAGTCGGAATGTCGGCCAAACACCGAAAGCATTGCCACATCGAAGGCATACTAAAAAGAGCAAATATTAATAATTAATTAACAACACATTAATCATCTATATATATATATATTGATGAATTTTCTTAATAAAGTACTCTACAAATAAGTAATTAATAAGAGAGAATTAATTGAATTAAGCATCAATTAATTAACTAGTTAATTATTAATTAATTAATTCATTCATTAATATAATACCCTCTTCATCTCTTGGAGAGTGTTAATGGTACTGGTGTTTCCCCAAGAAGGCAGGAATTTGAGAACAAATTTTTCTATGTCAGCTACAGATTCTCTTATAGCTGAAGGAAGAAAGGAGGCTTGAACCAACTTCTTAAGTCTGGAATGGTAATCCCCCTGATGAAAGAATAGAGCCTCAGGTCCTATCATCTTCTCTTTACTTGGTGGGTAAGTTGGCTTAAACAAATGAGCTCTACTTACTAGCACCACTTTTGCTGCTTCTGGACTTGAAATCATCACACAAGGACATCCCAATATATGGGTCTTAAATATATCCCCATACCTACAACAAAATTAATCAATCAAACAATCATATATGCAACAAAAAAATAAATAAATAAGGAACATCTACATAATTTATTTTTTTTTTTTATCATCGATCAGTAACTTGATGTCGGTGGGATTTGAACTCAGTTATAATTAATTTGGTTTAGCATGCATGTAGCTAGAGATATATCCCTACCCTTTTTGCCTTATAGAAAAAAAAGTATTAGGGTTTTGAGTGTAGAGCTTGAATGTCTCTCCTACATATGGCCAACCCATTGAACCAGGTGGTAGGGTTTTTTCTTTTGGTGTGTGAGTAGTAGTACTGATCCATTTGAAAACTATCCCCAACAAGAAGAAGAGAGAGAGAAGGGACACAACAAGAAGTAGAGAGCGAAAATTTGTAGTAGTAGCAGTAGTAGTGAAAGCAAGTGAGATTAAGGGTTGCATGGTGATGACTGATAATGAGTGCTACTGTAGTTGATGAGAAGAAACAGATCGGAATGGATTTGAATGGTGGGTGGTGGGAGGTTAAAATGGTCTTTAAATAGAAAAAATTTGAAGGTGAATTTTGAAGACCTAGTTCTAAGGTTTTTACTATATTTAGAGGGAGCCCCTCGTCATGGCAGTTAATTAATTTGAGCGTCACCCGTGATGACCTGAACGACTGACTGCTCCTGCTGATTTTTATTACCTCCCTCCTCCTCCTCCTCCTCCTCCTCCTCCTCAGTCCTCACCCTCCAATTTCTAGGGTTTCCACCTATCAATCAATCTTATCTACCTTCTTCTCCTCTCCCTTTCTAACTAAGTCACTCGTGAGTACCTTTGGTAATCTGCGGCATCAACGGAAGTCCCCCCAACCCCACATCCCACGTGTTTCTATTTCTTGCTCGCACGTGTTAAGGTTTTTGGTCCGTACCATATATATTCCTGCAATGAAGTGCGGACCCCACTAGGTTAATTTCCTTCTGTTTGCTTTGTTTTGAGTGCTTGAATTGCTTTTTTTTTTTTCAAGTTTTCTAGCTAGCTAGCGGGCATTACTAGAGGGACACCAGATTTTGACATCTAAGATTACATCTGCTTATTTTATTGATTGAAAACCAATTAGAACAGTTGCAAAAAAAATTATAATTCCATTTCAGCCCTTCATACCACTTTTAAAAAGCAGATGTAATATTTTGGTGTCAAATTTTAGTGTTATTCTAGCAAAACTCCTAGCTAGCTAGGTACGTACCGTATTTGATAATTTTTAAGTCCAAGGTAGATGTATGATGTGCCACGTGTTCACATTTGTCAGATTAGACCACTTCAAAAGTAGACACGTGGCATTAACTTAAAGGTGTAGGTGCTTTATAACGAGATTCCCGTGAGTACTATAGTAATTTAATTAAGTAGTTTATTGATCAAATAAAGTTTCAGAATGTATCAAATTGTATGAGATGGTTTTTAAAAAATAACATTTCCAATAGTAATACTAAAATACCGATACATTTTTTTTTTATTGACCGACTTGTATATGGATGATTTTAACAAGAGAACATGTTTATATAAAACACATGCATTCTACATGTCTGTTTAGAATTTGATGAGAAAATGTATGATAAAATACTTTGTTTTTGACAAGCTTATGGAAAAGATAATTTTTTACATATAGCTCTTACTCTTTACAACTTGAATGTCATGCAATAATGAACCAATTAACACCACTCAGCGTATGCTGTGATTGATTGGGCAGACCCATGAGAAATAATTGTGTGCTCGTTCTTAAACAAAAAGTTTTGATGACCGACTGAAATATCATTTTTAAGTTGGAATTTGATTTTCGTTAAGAATAGCAAATTCAAAAGAATGAAGGGTTTGAGATTCCCATATCCAACGGTAAAATGAATTAATGGTTAAAAGGATTTTTTGACAGACCCCAAATGTCTTTGGTGCGAATGATGATGTGGCATCATGGGACCCACTCATCATTCCCATTTAAAAGTGTTTTAAGGCAAGGCAAAGCACTGAGTCCCACACTATTGGGCATCAAATTTGGCATTTGGTATGTCCAAACAGCAACGCTCTAATTTTTGGTTTATGGGTTGAATAACATAAATAATTTTTGGACCCATAGTTTTACCAAAGTGATGTGAGACGCTTCTGTGGTAGAGTAGGATCCACTACTTTTTCTTCTCAAAAATGTTTTTGAAAGATTTTTAACTTACATGAAGATAAGACGGATCATGCCACATAAGCATCTAGCACAACTTTTGTAACTTGGTCTGTACAAACAAGCACTTCTGGCTCAACAATCACGTGGTGGTGGTGTCCACTCACAGATTGGATGCGGGGGAGCAGCAGCAGGGAGGCCGTTGTTGTGCATCTGAGCAAAAAAGGACCACTGATTCGACCACGTTGTCTTACAACTAATTAAATTAACCGCTACGTGTACGGACTTGGCAGGAGAATGAATCAATCAAATGATACTCGAAAAAGAAAAGATATTGGGTTTTCAAGATCATGAAGCATTAAGTGTTAAAACACACGTGGCGAACATCTAGCGGATGACAATGATAGAGCTCCACTACTCCCACTACAGTATCTTATCTCCTCGACTAGTGTTATAAGAGAGAGGGGGGTGATACGGTGGTATCTCATAAATTCATAATTATCATGATCGGATTAGGTGGCGGTGGTGGTGGTGGTGGGAGGTAGATGGACGATGGGGGACCTCTCTTGCCCACCTTATAAATGTGCTTTTTAATTTTATAATATTGTTTACATTATATCATAAGGGGCCACATCGATCTCATTCTCATATACAAAATGAGAGGTTAAACTGTTTATATATAAATAAATTAAAGATCAAATATATCAATTCTCACTTTTGCAATCTAATAATTTGTCTTTTTGATGTCGAAAGCCTAAGTTTTTGTGTTGCCCTAAAAAGTATATAGTTGATTGATACCTAACTGTTAGTGCATCTTAGAAAAAAGGACTCCAATTGGGGTATGGGACCACTATAGATCCTGATCCATCTTTTTCTTTTTGAAAAATTTGATCCATCGGTTGGGATAAAGTGTCAACCGGATCAATGGTTTCGATCTCTCAATGGGTTAACATCTTCGCCTCACTTTTTGAGTAACTGAGTTTCCGTGAATCATTTGATACCAAGATAGACATTAGTAACCTAATCTTTATCTTTATATTGTTATAATGAGGCTCAGACCTGTCTCAAATCTCTGGACTAAAAAGATGCTCTACTTATTCTTACACTTTTCTTACACCTTTTGCGAAGGTGTGTCAAAACATTAGCCTAATGAATCATCAAGCAGTGTAAGACTAAGTTGAGTTTAAGAACAACAGCAGTGGAATAGGTAAAAGGAGTTTTAAGAATAAGATAAGTGACCCTTTTTAGGGTTCACACATGAAAATGATCCCACGGCTGAGTTTTATATAGATGATCTTTTCTTCATACCAATCACAATGTAAAGAACACATGTAATGCATGCGCACCATCCTTAGGTTATTGAGTTGGAGTTATACTACAACCCCAACCCGGTTAAAAATACACGAAAATATCAAAATTCAAGCTCAGACTGCCTTTAACAATACCACACACTCTTACATACAATGTACAAATAATTGAAGATACCTCACATTCCGTACATAAAAGTATCTTTGAAAAATTGTATGTTGTGTGCTTTGTGTTCTTCCTTGGAAAGATGATTCCAAATTTAAGAAACAACAATGTCAAAAAACCATGATTGAAACTCAGAACAGTTTTCAGGACCCACTTTACAACTGTTAAATTTTGGGGGTATCTTTGAGTTTGGGGGACTTGGATGGAGATGGATGGATGGATGGATGGATACCTAAAAAATCAGGCTAGTGATGCTTTTTCTGTAGGTAGTATGTAGGATCAAGATCCAGCTGTCAGAGGATCTAGAGGAGTACTACGTGGCACTCCTTGGGTGGATGAACAAAATTGTTTGATAAAATGTGCTGGGTTTTCTATCAAAATTCAATGTTTAGGACGACGACGACGATGAAGATGAAGATGATATCATGCATGACGCCTTCATCGTGAGGTTTTATGAGAACATATATATATATATATATGGTCTTGTTAACGTTTGCCCTAGGATGTTTTTTAAGGGATTATTTTGCAAGTTACAGGTCTTCAAATCAGCTGAATTTTTGTAAGCATAATATTATCATTATTTATAAGATGTCTACAAAAAATCAGCTCAATTAGAGATATCTAATCCTCTAAACAAATCACTTTAAATGTCAGCCGTTCATTCATACTATTAAATTCTAAATTAAGTGTTCGTAGTGCTAGAGGGTGCTAGAAGACTCCGATTGAGCTGATTTTTTTAGATATGATCCAAATAGTATAAATAACATACATATCAAAAAATCAGCCCATTTGGACAACCTTAAAAAATTAAACAAAACACAAAACCAAAAAGCNTATGTGGTTGTGGCCTGTGGGAACTGGTAATGAGTAGTAAATTGACAGCAGGTTGAAACAAATTAACGTTTTGATAGATGTAGAGCGAGAAAGAAAGAGAGAGTTTGATGGATGTGGCGACGTGGTTGAATGGGAGTCTCCAACCAAAACAACACCACTTCTTCCCACGTGAGTCTGTGATTCTTGTCTCCTTGGAATTCTCTTGCTTCTTTCTGCAAAGAACTATGAACCAACCAAAGCCCATCCACAGTTCAAAACTTCTTCATCACCTCTAAAATCTCTTGGGAGAGAGAGGATAACAGAAACGAAGTTTGTGAATTGTAGATAATCTAATTTACAAGGATAAACAGGCAACTTGAACCATTTGAAACACAATATAAATATCAGATGAAGCGTGCCCTAGCTATAGTTGAGCAGTCTGAGATGGATACAATGCACTACAAGACTAATAACATCACCCAAAATGTAGTCCTAATAGATAATCTAGTAAATAAACAATCAGTTGAGATGATTTTGATCATCGAGCAATGAAAACCATTTACAGAGCCCATGTAAAGAGTGCTTAGTTTCATGTTGAATCTGAATATAAAGGCCACAGACTATCACAGTTTCAGACGGAATAGAGAGGCAGAACAATGGTGCTACAGATGAAGCTATTGATTAGGAGTTATAGCAATTGCCTTGTCTTTATTATCTCACTGCAAGGGTTTGTTTAGAAAATTTTAGATACAGAGAAAGATTCGGGCTGAAGCATTTAAGTTTTCTCTTATGGTTTTAGACTATAGTACCTTTCGGTAGTGTTGGGCATGTGCTGAGTTCGAAAAACAAGAATACTCACTCACTTCCTCATCTTGAGTCAATCTCTATCAAACTGGTATAAAAAGGATCATATTAAGACAGCACATGAGATAATTTTCAATCAGTGAAAAGAAGAGCAGATCATACATCTTATATACAAAGTGTTTCTTTCAGGGTAGAACTGGTTAGGTGGTTAGGATCATCCGATTGGTGGACTCATCTAGCTAAATCTTATAGATTGGTTCGATAGGAGTATCACAATCATAGGCTGCAGCACTCTTTTGGAACAGTAGGACATTATAGTTTATTATAGTGAAGAAGTCATGGATCAGATGGTAAAGATGATCCAGCCAGCCTACTCAAGTTTTGACCCGTGATATCAGGCACAACCCATTTGACCACAGATCCTGCTTTAAGGAAATTGGACAACTAACATCTATAAAATATCAAATTGAAGAAGTGAAAATGCTATGCTGCACTCACATATGATATCACAAAATGGACAACAATAGAAACAGAGTAGACCTAGTGAAGACTTTTAATAAGTTTCTGCATTCAGGATATCTACAACTATCACAAGTTGACTGTTCTTTCAAGTAAAGGGTGTACAAGATTTATAGGGTATACCTCAGCTGATACTTTCGAAGCCAATCTTCACCCTTCTCATAATAATCCTCCCTACTGAAGGTTTGTACTGAAAATTGTGCACCAGCAGCATAAGCAGCAGCTCCTCGCCATGCATCAAGAATTGGATCAGATGCCCTGACCACTCTTATAGGTGACTCAAAGGGTCGTATCATTCTGATTCCGACTTCCAAGCGCTCAGCCATACCAGGAAAGAGACAGCTCCCACCAGTCATAAGGATCGAACTCGTGATTCTCTCCTCAAGGCCATTGCCTTTCGTGGGCAATCTCCTTATCGAGACTCCAACCATCTCATCAAGCCCTGCCTGGTCAACCCCTACCATGTTTGGCTGAAACAGAATTTCAGGGCACCGAATCCTTTCGACCCCAAGTACGATCTGGAAATCTTCCTTGGTAAGGGGACGGAATTTGGGAAGCTCAGTGACAGCTTGAACTGGAATGACATCCAACTTCGGAACAAATAATGGGTCTATGTCCTGTTATGGCCACGATCCAAGAGGGTAATGAACAACACGTACCAACAGTAAACCAGCAGTGTCCACTATAGGAACAAAAAGGGAAAGCTAACATAAGAAAGATGAAAACTACTATACACCTAACCATACTAAGATGAAGAAATGACCTGGAGTCGAGAAGTGATGCGAGCCAGCTCAGCCTCATCCTCGTCTGGTCCATCATCATCATCATCATTATCTTTGCTCATCAATTTGTAAAGTTGCCAATCTTCTTCCCTGGCTCCAAAAGTGTCTTCTCCCTTTCCTCGATCAAATGCTGCAGTTGTCAAGAGGCGCATTCTTTCCTTTTGGGCAGCATTCAGTCTCTCACCACGGCCAACACCACCTGATAAGTTTTGATTCCCATTTGAGCGTGATCCATTTGTTTTCAGACGCTTTCGCTGCTCAACTTTTTCAGAGAGCTCTCTATGTTTAGCATGTAACTGTTCTAAATAAAGCTCTGGATTTTCTCTACATCAAAACAAGGAAGATCCATGAATAAAACGAATAATATTGTTTCTGGAGCTAAACTGTAGAACTATCCTGAGTGACGGGTTTTCTTTTAATTATGGGAGCTAGGGTGGCAGTCCCAAAGGGGTCCATGCATCTTTCCACAAAAACACGTCTTAATGGTAACCTTCAGCCCAATAAAACTAAAGTTCACGGGGAAACACAATTTTTCTGGTTGCCTTTTCATGTTCATTTATTTATTTGTGAATTCACTTGCACAAACTCTGGCAAAAGTAAATCACATGGCAAGGCATCATAGACATCTCTTAGACACCGTTCCCATTCAATAAAACCTCATCCAGGCCAGGTTAAGTAGGCCCACAACCAGGTGCTTCCTAGACTGACCCTGACCAGACATGAACTGAACTTGTTTGCCTAATACTTCTAGTTCCAAGGGCATTCCTATGTAAACAAGGTGTCCATCTATGGTTGTAAGGTTACAATACTAGAAACTCAAACCCACAAGCAAGCCCTGCAAGCCTATATTTAAATGTTTCTTTCTTTGTAAAAAAATCAGCACCAAATTGAGAATTTCAATAAAAGAACAAAATGGAAAGTACAAAATTGTGAACACATACAAGCGTTTTTCCTCATCTTGTTGATTTTTCCTTTCCCGCTCTAGTTCCTCTTCAAATCGCTTCTGTTTTGCTCGCTGCCGGCCCTCTGATGTTGTTTTTAGAAACAACTGCCTCCTCTTCTCCTTTAGCTGCAAATTGAACCAAAACCCAACCAAGAGAATGATACGAATGCTATCAACATTTAAAATGATATTAGCTACAATAATAACAACTTTTGCCTAGATTGATAAGAAAACTTGTCAGCATGTAATGGCCAAAAATAAAAACAGTGGTGATTTAGAACATATGAAGTTCTTGTATTTAATGCTTGTCAGACAAATAATGCTTACTAAAAACACTAATGGATGAATGGGAATAGATACAACATAGAAAATTTCATCCAGTATTAGATTATCCATGCATCATGTATATACGTCTATGGATTCATGAGTTGCTTTAAGATGTGTGGAATAAAAACATAAGGTGACAGTTTTTAAAGGTGACCTTGAATCAAAATTGTTCGTCGCATCAGAAAAGAAAGGAATATGATTATGGCCATTAAATGTTATAGTCAACCTGATCTGGGGACAGCATGTTGTCAGGAACATCAATAAGGGGATACTTCTCTGTAGTTAAAGGTTCTGTCTTTTCCTCCATTTCAACTTGCTCACCCTTTACCTTCCGTAGAGACTGTGTTACCCTCACAATAGCAGACTCAATTTCCTGCTTAGAGACATAGCCAGTCTCAGAGAGGAAAGATGGAATATCACTCTCTTGCACGTGTTCTAGCTGCTGAAGAAGAAACTCCAAACCCTGCAGTTCAGTTTCGAGTTCCATTATTCTAGAAGACTTCTTGGCAGCAGCCATTTCTCGAAGCCGTTGGCCTTGTTTTTCCTTTATAGCGGCCTTTCTCGCAATCTCTTCTTCTGAGGGTGGCGCTTCAGTTGGAGGAGGAATCCATGGTAGCTGCCAACATATGCTCTTCTCCTCAGCTTCATTGTCCCCCTTCTGTCATGAAAATTATATTCTGTGAACTTTCAATTCTTTAGATGAGCACAAATAGTGGAAGATACAAGTTTGTTACCTGAAACAATCGAACTTCTGACGCATAATCCTGAGCAACATAACAGTGTTCCATCTTCAGGTCTTCAGCCTTCTCCCATGTTATACTGGACCTATTTATATGCACATTAAAACAAGACCAGACGTTCATGTGCTGGGGAGATTTCAGTGAAGAAGCTGTTTCAGGTAGTCTGGATAAAAACAGCAACTTTCATATGAAAATAAGTCTGGTCAAAAACATAGAAGTGAATGTGCTTGCTTACATGTGATGGGGATATTTCAGTGAAAGAAGCTGTTTCAAGTAGTCGGTCACATGGTACCCACCAACATTAGTTCTGCAGCACGATTCGAAAACAGGCTCTCCACTGACAAACTGAAATTTGAATTATTTTGCACATTAAGAAATAGGATTAGCTAAATGAATAGTACCAGCCCTCTAGTCAGTAAAGCAACTTCGAGCATAATATAATGTACAGCAAATAATTCACAAATATATGTATTATAAACACACAATGACATATTAGTGGACTCCCCAATGAAACCTATGCCCAATTAACAATACACTTGATAACTTAACTAACCTCTCAAAAGCATTCAGTTGCAGATACAAGGAATAGTATTAAGCACCTCCATCCTAATAATTTTAAAACAAATGGTAAACTTACTGGGATAACATGACTGGTAGTCAGTCCTGCAGATATAGCAAGACCATCTTTATCACAAATCCCAAGTTGTTGATTATATTTGTAGCTAAAGGCAGCATCAACTCCAAAAGCTGGACCCAAACAGAGAAACAGAGCTTATTAGATAAAGGTCCAAGAACAAACTATTAAATATACAACAAGAACCAACAAATACATCAGAGACACTAAAATAGATTCGGGTTCCAATCAGTGTATAGAAAAATATGATTTGAAGTACAAGCACAGAAACCAAACCAAAAAACATCACCCACTGGATGACGATGATGGACCAGAAGCTTTAAGTAGAACTTAGAGTAAGAACACATACCAACTGATGGTATTCCATAAGTCTCAAAAAGAAGTTCTGCCATTTTACTGCGAGACTGAACAGGATTACATGCACATTCTGTAATCAGGACAGGATGATCGACCTGTTCTGTCCCCCAAGTTAATATGCAATGAAATATTAGTTTGTGAGCATTACAAGTAGAACTGCACGTATCTTAACATCAAATACTAAAACAATAACTGTTCATTAAAAATTAAAAAAATTAAAAACCTATAATTTTAACTAATTACAGTAACGCATATAACCTTACACGTCTACAAGTTTTTTCATTTTTGATTAGTAAAGTACAGGTAGACAAGTCTGTATTGGACATGCATTAAGTTAAGAAAATAACTAATCCAAACCTAAGATGTTAAATGGGAAAAAGAAAATGACTCCCAGACTGAATTATTGAAGTGGTTAACACTCTCCAGCACCATGCAACACACAACCAGCATTTTCTAAACCAATTGAGAGCAAGCATATGTCCTACTTACATAATTATGGTGAATAGCATGGACTGCATAATGTGGCCTGGAGACCAGTTCATCAAACCTCAATGTTAAATTAAAGGAAACCAGAATGGTAGTTTTGTACCAAAAGAAGTTGCCTCTTTCTCTATTGATAAGGGAAGAATTTAAGCAATAACCAAATGACCTTGCATGCCCACAAGATAAAAGCATTGAAATCATTTCTGAATTAAACATGTATACAATAAACCTGGTACTGCTTATCAAAAATATATATACCTGGAATCCATCTGCACCCAAGCGTTCAAACCCGAAGTCAAGAATCTACAATTGCATGAACCACTTTGTGAGAGGACATTTCTATAAAAACTTCCCTGAGATTCAGACTTCAGTTTACAGTTGCATTCATCACTTATATGTAAAATGATATAAAACTATTAATTCATGCTATCAGATTTTTAGCCATCATCAGTTAGTCCTCAATTTTTTCAGTAATTTTAGGTGGTGAGGAGCTTCAGATAAGTATCATAGAAAAGAGAAGCTTTTAAGATTTTGACAAAGAGCTGACTTTAAGGGATCCTAGACACATTTTAGGGATGAATATGAGCACATGAGAGAAAAGGAAGAAAGAAAAAGAAAGCAGTATAAACATTGACAGGTGGGTTTAAGTCATTTTATACAGATATTCACACCCTCACAAAAGAAGGAAGAAAGAAGGAGAAAAATTATACAGAGATTTTCAACAAAAGTGAGCTTACATATTCCATGATCTCAAATTGATAAACAACATTGCTATCAAAGGCTGAGCGAAGTGATGAGCGTGTGCAGTCAAAGTATTTCATCAATGCAGGATCATGATCACCGACAATGGTCACAGTTTCACCTGTGAATGAGAAAGAGAAATACATATATATTCATAAAGAATTATCCCAAATTACTCTACTTGACCCATGAAACCGAAAAATGCTCATAGCAGACACACACACACACATGACACAACACAGAGGGAGTCCATCATTTTGCATATATGTAACAAGGACATGAGTATCAGTTCAAACTAATCTCCACAAACCCAATACAGAGACATGTCGAACAGTTCATTCTATATGTTAGAGGTCTCATTTTTAAAATACTTAAGTACCCAAATATCATGTACACGTCCAAAGATCATACATGTCGAACAGTTGATTATCATATTCTAGGTCTTATAGAGGCAGAAGACCCCTAACTAACTTTATCCCACAAGCTTAAATTAAAGGTGAAACTAGGTATTTTAGTAGTCTCAAAGAGCATTCTTGAAATGCCTGCAATAATTCTTCTCGGATGCTAATAAAAATTTCGCACAAAACACAACTGTGAAAGCATTATGAAATACAAAAATCAAAGAAAAAGAGGGGTTGAATTGAATTTTTGCAAACCGGTTGCTTTATGGCGAGGTCTCTGAACGAGGTTGCGGAAGGTAAGACGGGGATTGGATTCTCCTGCCCATCTGTGCAATAATAACCAAAATAAACGGAAGAGTGTTAGAGAGTGAGAAATGAATCAAATATTGCATTAAAAAAAATGAGAGAGAACTGCAAGGAGAAAGAGAGAGAGAGAGAGAGAGAGAGAGAGAGAGAGAGAGAGAGAGAGAGAGAGAGAGAGAGAGAGAGAGAGAGAGAGAGAGGGATTAGGGTTTTGCTTGAGTTTTGTTTTACCCGATTCTAAAGTTGGATCCGCCATTGTCGATAACAATTGGGCAACTAGAAGGGAACAAGTTGTAATCAGACTGCCGTGATGGCCGTGTAATGTAAGGCATTCTCACTCTCTCTCTCTCTCTCTCTCTCTCTCTCTCTACTCTCTCACAACGAGAGACTGAGAAAGTGGAGGAGGACTTGTTCTTTTTGTTTCTCGGACCTTCAGTGAAAGAGATTTCCCTCGCTAGACACGAAGAAAATTTGCTGCCTAAACTGAAGCGTCTGCAAATTCCTTTCCCCACACACATTTTGAGTTCGGGCTATCAAGTATCAACGCTGATCGGTTCCGGTTCAATTATTTGAATTACTTGGGTCGGGGTTTGCATGGTTCGCCGACTCTGGATGGGGGATCGGTAGTGACCGATCCCAAGTCGATCCCACCGGATCGGCTAACATGAACCCAAAAATAATTTTAAAAAGGAAAAAATTTGATCAATCATCTCGGACGATCCACACTGATCTTGGGCTGATCCAGACGATCCCGAGCGAACCTGGATGATCCTAATCGAGTCCAATCTTCTTTTTCATTTTTTCATAAATTTTTCACTTTAATTTATATTTTGTTTTTTTGATAGTACCGTTAAGAATGGGCCGAGGTGACTCGTCGATCCCACCAATACCATTTATCCCATGACGATCCTACTAAGGATCGGACGATCCCAAAACGACTTGGCTCAAGATAGGGATAGACGGAACGTTTAGGATTGATCTCGATCTGATCCCACAAATCCCGCATAGGATCGGCCGATCTTGCGAACCATGAGGGTATGTACTATGTACTACGTAATTTGGTAATTCCGGTATCAATTATTAAGTAGGTCCAGAACAGAAAATTGGTTTCGTTTTATATATGACTAGGTATATCGCTGTGCCTTCGGTACGGCTCAAAACCTTTGCGGAGGAGGGAGAGAACTTCAGCAGATCTGCCGGCGGCGGTGGGGAGGAAGAGCCGACACAGATCGAAGAAAAAAAAACAGTAAGGGGAGAGGGGAGGTAGAGAGAAATCGAGAGAGAGAGAGAGAGGGGGAGCCGGCTTATAAAGCAGGACACAATTTATAAACAGGACAAATCTGCCCCCCGTCCTGAATTGTATAAGAGATTATCAGTACCTTCCAAAATCTTATTGGTAGGCCCAGTTACAAGCACCCCTAAAATGGCATTTGTTATTTTTTGCAATCCACAGTCTTATTGATACCTCTCAAAATCTTGGTATCGAAAATTTTCAAAATCTTTATGTTAGTGGGATAGAGTATCCTAGTTTTCGCAAAACCTAATATAAAGGAAAGAAAGTTTTACGTGATGAATTGGTTTGACCAAAATGGGGACTGCCCATCTAGAAATCCGGGAGTCAAACTAAATTGTTGCCAATAACATTTCTGAGGTGCCTTTAAAATTTTCAATCACGTAAATGTAAATGTAATCAACTCGAGTTTGGTGTTGGGGACCCAAGCCCAACTCAAAACGAATGTGAACCAAAACCCAACCCAAGTTTGGGTTGGACCGCTTGAATTTGAAATCCGATTTGGGTTTTCCCTTCTTCTCATACAAAACTGATCAAAAGATCAACCAATCTCATTTTTCATTCGAGGAGCCTATCGCCGGATATATGGGTCTGTTAAATCATCCTTTTTTTGCTTGAAATCATCTTATAGCTTTTATTTTATTTTCTCTAAAATATTTGGGTTGTTTTAAGTAAAAGGAGAGATCAATTGCCGTATGACACATATGGAGATGATCTACTTTGAGGGTTATGATCTCCTCAAATTGTAAGTCATCTAAAAACATCACCTAATTTAAAACTTATAACCCTATAAAAACTCGGTTTAAAAATAGCGACAAAAATAGACGACCCATAAATCGTCTAATATTCTACAGGATTAGAAGTTTTAGAACAATGTGATTTTTAGTGGAAATGATCTACACATGTAGATAGAGCATCATCACTACAAATCAACTCTTAGATCATCTAGATATGGATCCTACATACAAGTGACCACAACAACACAATGACAATTTTAACAACAACATTTGATCCTTAATTCAACTTTAAGAGGATGTGAGGGTGATCACCTCATCCAAAAATCAACTAGATTTTTTTTTAGGTTAGAGGTTTTAGAATATCCGAATGTTTTCAAAATTACTAATTCTCATAGTCTTCGTTAAAATGATGTTTGCCTTGGTTAAAATGACATTGGTCATTAGTAACCAAATTACAATTTCAGATTTTAAATTAGCACCGCATTTACATGAACCTAATTGCTTCTCCCCTATACCCATAACGTTGCAGGTGATCACACAGGCGTGGGTCTATGGATCCCTTCTCAAAACTACAATTTCACTACTAATGAGCTAGCTAGACAGTATTTTTTTTTTTGAATTGGACTTAAAGTAAAGATGAATCCCCTTTGTGGGACTCGATACCATAACCTATAATTTGGACAACCATGTTTCCAACCACTCTAACAAATGGTCTTTCACTACTAATGAGCTAGCTAGACAGTATCATCATCAGGTCAAGTTTGTTAGGGATATTCGATCCTTCTCTAATACCCCGTGCAGTTATTAATAAAGAATACACATAATTAACAGTTCAAGTGACTCGTATTATTCACCAATTAATACTAAGGGTACGCATCCAAGACGTTCCTTTCTTCTTCTTCTTCTTTTTCTGTAATGTAGTAGTGTAAATTTACATAGAGGTATCATTTAAGCTACCAAATTCAGAGAATGAAAATTATACAAATTAAAGAAATCAAAAGAAAGAGAAGATGATCGGGAGAAATATATGTCGTTTTAGGACCGCCCTCATTGCCTCTTGCTAGCTAGAGGCTAGGATGATATAAAGACACTAGTCCAAGTTCCAGAGAGCGCGGCGCCGATGCTTCTCGAATTCACACGAAAAAAAAAAAAGCTTTTGCCATCATACATAGAGCTATATATATATATATAGCGATTCACAAAATGGACTAATCAAATCAAATACTATATAAATTAGTCCAAGCTTATTAATTTGGACTCATCGATCCATGATATATATACACAAACCTTAATTATTGCCCTTACAAATCCCAAACTCCAACCTTAATTGGTTGAATAATCATAACCAGACTAATCTGAAGCATATAGATCTTAGAGATCAAAAGCAGCAACGTACGTACGACCTTAGACTTACTTTTGTTGTATAAAGGTAAACCCGGCCATCACAAAGAGGACTTAGACCTGCTTATATATATATATTGATCAGAGCCCATAGAATATTTTTGTCGGATAATTAATTGATCTGAAGGGGAGAGAGAGAGAGAGAGAGAGAGAGAGAGTTTTAAGTACCAGGCGCAGCTGCCAGATGGTTTCAGTGGAAGTGTTGAAAGAAACCGACACACAGACTAAAAAACATCTCCAGATCGAAAGGACGAAGTTACTGCTGAATATATATATCATGATCGACTGCCCATCCTAATTAACTGAAATTACTAATTAGTAACAAAAGATGCAATTAATTAAGAACAATTAATATTAAGAACTTAATTTAATTTTACCTGCTTAATTCCTTGTGATCGATCCCCCTTGAAGAGTTACCTGATCTGCTGCTAATACTGCTTAATTAATTAATTAGATAAATAAATTAAGATAGTCATTAATTGCCGATGCAGCATCATCAGGATTCTCATAATTAATCAAGAGAGAGAAAGGGAGCTAGTCTTCTAGAGTGATCATGGAAGCTGATGGGACCACCACCACCACCACCACCACCACCCAAAAGACTATCTCTTAGAAGTCTGTGAATCTTGATGATGCAACATCCGCAAACACTGACTGTTGTCTTGAGATCTTCGTTCTTCATCATCATCATCA
>MVGT01004513.1:68837-93558 GCA_002174775.1 Macleaya cordata | reverse complement strand
AAAGGGGATTTTGGCCAAAAACCCCTACTTGGAAAACGTTTTAGGATTTAGCCCAACAAACGTTTTCTTTTAGTCTAAGGCCCAAGAGGGTTTCAGTCAGAGGGTTTTAGTGTGTGTAATTTATAGGAAGAGGGTTTCAGTCAGTTATCTTTGAGCCTTAGACTAAAAGAAAACGTTTGTTGGGCTAAATCCTAAAACATTTTTCAAGTAGGGGTTTTTGGCCAAAATTCCCTTTATTTTATTTTTTTATTTTTAACTAAAAGAAGCCATATATATAATTTCTATTTTCGCACCCTGCACAAGGTTGTAATGTAATGTAATGTAATGTAATGTAATGTGGTCTCGATCACACTCATGCACACACTGATCACTATCACTCTTAATTCTATTCAGTCCTTCCTTCCTTCATCACTGATAGGCTAGCTCTATCATCTGTGTGCCATGCATGCATGCACAATCAATCGTTGACTGATAGTGGGAATGAACTAGATAGGCCGCCTGGTATTACTATTACTATTACTATTGGTCAGGTTGACCGGGAACACGACTCCTCTTGTTGTGCCGACATACACGTATGTGCGCCCACACAGAGCATCCAAAGAATAGTGTGTTTTTGTTCATATCGTTGTCGTCCTTAATTAGGACCGTCGGATGGTCCCCCCTCCCCGATGGAGACTTGACATTGGCCTCATCTAACGGCACATAATGAAAGACGCCCTTTCTTCTTTACATCGAGAGAGTGAGGAAGAAGATGATGATGACAATGTTATCTTCTTCTTTCATATGACGTCCTAGAAAAGAATAAGGAAATTAAGCCAAGCTCAAGAGTGTGCCCCCAAAACAGTGGGCCCCACTACGTACCAGAAAACCATGTGCATCAAGGGGATCGAAGTTCCAACGATACTTTGTTGCCACGTGTTAACTTTCTATTGTAGTCGGCGTCTTTATCAGTTTAGTTCCAAGTTCAATGGATATATGGAAATAAAGTAACAATGTCCAATAGACGAGGGAAAAAAAGTTTAATTAATATAATTTTTTTTTCTTTCTATTCTATAAGCTAAGGCTATGTTTTGACGATTTGAATTGAATTGCATTTTTTTTAATTTGATTATTACGATGTGGGAATCAAAATTTTATTTTATTTTTAATATCGATAAACAAAAATTTCATTCATCAAAAAGGAATACATAAGAAATGTACACTTACATCAACCAGCGAACAAAAAAAAGAAAAGAAAAGAAAAGAAAAAAAAAGATCCACCTAGACATGCGTAAGGAGAATTGAAAAACAACGCTTTCGATTCCATCAGGCCAAAAAAACAATTACTACCCCGAAATTTAGCATTCCCTTCAACCCAAAAAAATTGTTTGAACTTTTGCCTCGATCTTCATTCTAGCGTCCATTCTCCACCATATTATTCCAACACTTTTATCTCCTTGATCAATTGCTGCTGATTCACACGAGATCCATTGAATAAGCACACATCGTTTCTTGATTTCCAGAGGCACCAGCAAATTGCCACATATATATGAAAAGGATGCCACATCACTTTACCCTTGGCACTCAACCCATTAGGTCTTCTTCGAGTGATTTTTTTTTTTTTAGTCGGTGAAAAAAGTTTATTAGATGAAATAGAGACAGTACATAAGAAGTATACCAAATCTAGTCACAAACAATTAGTCAACAAGACTTAAAACATCAAAACAAAATAGAACAACAACTCACTTATGGGGGTTCGAAAGTAACCTCCCTCCATCTTATTACAATCGTTTCCACCCTTCTTCGAGTGATTATGTCAGTGATTGTCGTGGGGGATGTCCATTGCAAGTCTAAATACTCTCCAAAGCTCCTTCCAAAACTCACAACATATAAAAGATCTTGAGTTAAGATCTTTTTTTGATTCCGTAACCAAAGAAAAAATCCTATCCTCTAGGCCAACACGGCGACCAAATATTCTAGTAGGGAGACGACTCATCATTCGACTGTGGTTGCTCACTCAAAATTTTAGTCTCTTCTTTAGTTTTTTATTCCTTACAAGATGAGATTTTAAAATCAATAAGCAAACCAAACACCAAAATAAAATTTCATTTCAAAAAATACGACTCCATCGATTACATGATTGGATCTTTTTTGGACTCAAAATAACATTTCTAAAAGTACTAGTTGTTTTTGGACTCACAATAACATATCTACATTAGGCAAAATATGTTGATTTTTTGGACCCACCATTGTAGCATTATCCAAATACTATCAGTTGGGACATCTCCTTCTTGACTGTTTGATCGAGTCCCCATCGATTACATGATTTGAATCTTTCTGTGGTTGTGTTACAAAATTGAACTCTATTTAATTGATAAGGTGGCTGATGTGGAATTTCCATTTCAGTCGCCACGAGTTAGGGACACAATTTAATAACTTGGTTCAAATATAATCTCAAATCTGTACTATCAACAATAACAGACTTTACTAGTTAAGCTGACGGATACCTACAACGTTATCAGAAGTCTCCTTAAAATTTACCAAGAAAGAATTTAACCGATTATTACTATTTGAACAACATCCTACAAACAACAAGTCTTTGAAATAAAATAGATTATCTTCTTGCACTCTTTTGCTTTTTTGGTACGGTAGTGCTAGGGCTACCGAAATCCCTACCGAATTTGCTACAGCAGGCACATTTCACGGTGAGATTCAAAACACTTTAGAAAGGGATAAGAAAAACGAGGAGATGCAAATCACTTTGACCGTTGGATGCTTGAGTGGTAGTAAATTCTGTAGGAATTTGCTGTAACTCAAGCATTACCGTTTTTGGTAGGATAAAAACCCACAAAAAGACCTCGAATACATGGGTCATAAAACACACACATCACGTACCCATGGGCAAAAGTTCCAACCCGTAAAATATAAAATATCGTATACCTCGTCTCTCCCATACCATACCTCTTTGTTTTTCGAGGATCAAAGACCTAGGGCTACTTGTCGAATTTTGGACATAATCTTTTAGATCTACATTACAAAATTTGTCAACATTGTCGGACCCGATATTGTATTGTATATATGCATGGGTTCATATCCAACGGCCAGTCCTTTTTTCTTTAATAATTTTCCCAAACGATATGCCAAGCACGTCCATATGTTGAAAAATCAATGGTGTCTAAAAAATCAATGGCATCTACATTATATTATTTATTTATGATTATTTGAGGATAAAATTAAATAATCTTTCTAATACTGAAAATTATTTCTATTTCATTTATAAAATAACATATGTAATGCTTTAAAGTGAAATAATAATAAAAAAAATTAATAATAATTTGCGAATGTGTAAATTACGAATGTCAAAATCATGGGTGGCAGATTATATTGAATATAGTCATGTATTATCAGTTATCGGAAAATGTACAATGATTTGAACTATAAGAGTATCAACATGCTATTTCATTCTCGTATGGTATATTTACAAATTTGTAATAAAATATGTCAAGTAATATTTTTTCTTAAAAAAAAAAGAAATTCTAAAATAATTAAAAAGTAAATAAATAAATGGTAGGCATGGAGTTGGGAACCGCCCGACTCTATTGGGTAGGGTCTGCCCAGATCACCTAACGTTAGGCATGGACCAGAGATCCTGCCCAACTCATTTTCTAAACATGAAATTGTGGTTTAACCCCAATTTTAACTTGGGTTTCACTTTCCACCCACCTAATTTTTTATTTTTTTTTTTGGTAAATTAACCCAATTTTTGTAGGTCTCATATACAGTTGGCCCAAATTTCTTTTTGAGGTTAAAATGACTTATTTATTGTCAAAATTACCCTTATAGTTATATTTGTTATATCTTCTTTTGGTCTTTTTTTTTTTCTTCCTCATGATCCTAGGGTGATTGTAGAAACAAAGATCTCAGATCCCCCATCAAATCCGATGAAATCTTCATATTTGCCATTAAATTCAACGAGATCTCATATCTGCCATTAAAACTGATAATGCAAATAATATGTAAATGGTATGCAAATAGTATGCGAGTAGTATGCAACTTGATCGCTCTATTAAATCTGTAACTAATTTCATCTTCTCCAACCTCTTCTTCATCTTCATCAAAATTCAAATCTCGTTCCATCTCGATCACTTTTCTCAAAATTTCATCGATTTCGACATCTTTGTCGTTATCTTTTTCTCATACTCAATTCTCGATTTCTCTCTCCCTCTCTCTCTCTCTCTCACCACTTGTTTCTCTCGATCAGATTCCGATCTTTCTCCCTCATTATTTCTTAATCTCTCTTCCTCATTCTCTTTCTCCCTTTCTCTTTTGTCCCTCTCTCTGTAATTAATTTCTTTCTTTTCTTTTTTTTATCTCTCTCTTTAGTTTTAACAAGGGCAGCAATGTCTTTGTACTTATTTTTGAGTTTTATTTCCAAAACTAATTTAGAATAGGGTGGAACCTAAACGTTGGTAAGAAGATTGGGGTTTTTTTTTTTTTTTTTTTTGTTCTCTCTTTTTAAAAATTAATGATATGAATCCCAAATGAAGATTATCAAAGGTTAATTTTTTTTATCTAATTGCTTTCGACAAAGAATACTTTCATCAAGGGCCTCGCCTGCCCAACAGCTGGGCGGATCTCTAGTCTCTCAGGCTTAGAGTGTTGAAAATGTTGATAATTTACTGTACAACTTGCTATAGTTGTAGCATTACATTGCATATCCACAGGTCCACCGTCCACAGGTACAAGATGCCTGCGCCTCCATGCTCGTCCCTGTATATATTTTCAACTGACCAGAATGATATGGTCCAAAAATATCGGATCATTTCTAAACAAATCCGGATATATATAGATATAGTATGGAATATCGGCTATCGAGGTCCTACGGTTCTATTTCTAACCATTGAAATTTTAGAAATGAGAAAAGGAGAAAGGAGAGAGAATGAGAGAAAGCAAGAGAATTAAAAAGAAGCAGCAGGCAGCAGCAGCAGCAGCAGCTTTGAGAGGGTAATCGACGTAGACGCGGTACAAAAGCTGACCCGGTTATAAGGTCGGTGCGGTTCGTGTTTTTTTTTTTTTTACAGTAGCAGGTGTCAGTAAAATTTTGTTTTACATTTACATTTTACTACTTGTTGTAAATAAGTCGTTTATTGTGTAGATTCCTGATCACTTGTCTCTCTCTGTTTCTCTCTCTAGATTTTTCTCTCTCTAGATCTCTTGCTCTTTTGTTCTCTTTCCACCCATTCTGTCGTTAAAGTGGAAAAATAATGTGGAACGGACCTCCTCCTTCTAACAAGGCTAACAGTTACAGAGAGTTTAAACTTTTTGAGATTTCTCTCTCTCTCTCTCTCTCTCTGTAAAAACAAAAGATAAAATTCTCATTAAATTAAGTAGACTGTAGACCTTGACGTGTGCATCGGTAAGAAGCCTTCATTTTTTTATTAAAAAAACCAAAATTTCAAAAATCAATGAATTAAAAAATGAAATTAAGATGAAAAAAAATGGTGGGCATCTCGAGATCAAAGAAAAAGCCCATCAGGTGATACCCACTGAGCTTACTCCATCTCTGTTGCCCTTATAAATACCTCAAAACCCACCTCCACTCTCATCGAATCACAATCCACACTCTCTTTCTCTCTCTATCTCTTCTTTCTCTGAGGCTGAGGCAGAGGCAGAGGATCGAGAGCAAATAACAAGCAGAAAGAAAAAAAGTAAGAAAAGCAGATTCGAAGATCAAAGATTCAAAGACCCAGATTTAATTTTGTATCGATCTGTCTTCTACAATGGCTACTAGTTCTAATTCACAGATCTACTTAGACGAAAAATGGAAATTATCCAAGAAGGAAGGATCTAGGAGTACTCGTGCATCTAGTTCTTCTTCTAGTCATCATCATCATCATCCTCATCTGATGAGAAGCTCATCTACTTCTTCTACTGCTCATCTGATGAGGAATTCATCTACTTCTTCTACTTCACATTTGATGAGGAATTCATCAACTAAAAAAGGGTCTTCTTTCTCAAGGAAATGTTCGCATTTGGTTAAGGAACAGAGGGCTAAGTTTTATATCGTGAGGCGTTGCGTCACCATGCTCATGTGCTGGCGAGATTCTTGATTGAGAGAAAGAAAAGAGATTTTAGAGAGAGAGAAAAAAAAGAAAAGAATCCTCTGTTTTTCTCTCTCTACCCCTCTTTCTTTCTGTGAGATGGGTCTTGGGGTCTGAAATTAAACCCTTGTTTAGTTGTATTCTGCCGTCCAAGGAGGAAGAGGAGATACTTGTATAGATTCTGATTTCTTTTTCTTTGTAGATTTTTTTTTTTTGGCTCCTCTAAAGAAGGAGATGGATTCTTGATGTTACTGTGTAACTGATACTGCAACTACTGCGACTCATCTTAGAAGCAGAGAGATTAATATGATATATTTATTTATTAAAGAAACATTCACCATTTACAATCCCATTTTAGAAAATTTTGATTCTTGGTGTTGTTCTTCATTTATGCCTATTTGGGTTTGATCGATATTGATGGTTCTCTGTGTTTAGCTATGCTTGTTGATTGAAGTGATGGGTCTCTCTATCTGGATCCTGTGATTTCTCTTCACTCTTCACTCTTCTCTCTTTCTAGAGAGAGAAAGAGAGAGATTGATTCCTATCAACCATTGCAGGTGCTGCTGCTCTGTCTCTGCTGAATCCGTTGTGCTTGGGTTGAAGCTGACAATTATCTTTAATTTTAATTTTGGTTTTTTTCAATTCATAAAATATTAAGTTATTGGGAATTATGATAGATGGGGGAAAAAGAAATATAAAAATTGTACTAATGAAAATGAGGAATTGTTTGTATTTGAATCCAAATCAACGTGCTTGAGGGTGTTTTCTCAGTGTGCTCCTGACTCTAATACATACATTAAATACAGGTGGACGCTGACTTCCCCCACATGCATGTCTGTACTTTCTACAGTTCTATCAAGGCCCATGGGCCATAGCTGGAGAAATGACCTTAATACCCATTTTTATTTTAGGGAATTTTTAAAGGCACCATGGAAATGTTATTGGCAGGCATGTAGTCGATTTGGTTTGACTTTATAATTACTAGTGGTAGGCTGTGTTTAGATTCCACGAAATTGGGTTAGTTTCGCGAAAATAACACAAAATACGTTGTTTGTTTGCATTTTTAATTCCACGGAACTGACGGCCCACTACCTTAAAAGTGTGGTTAATAGTTAGTTTTCAATGTAATTCCATTGAATAGGCTTACTTGCCACTGCCCTCCTAAGGATAAAATTCCGCGGAACTGATAGAAATGAACACATTTTCTCGGAACACACTTCTTTTTAATCAAATACTGCTGAAGGTATCCTATCCCCCACTTTCAATCGGTGCCAACTCTCCAATGTAAGGTTTCCTATAATTTCAAAACAAGAAATATGGAGGTACGAAAGAAATTAATTGAGGCATGCCATTAATAAGAAATGCAATTTCGGGGTGTCCACAAATGAGACCTGACAATAAGATTTTCAGAGTGCCTTTAAAATCTCCCTCATTTTTATTCTTATTGTTTTCTTACTGCTCTAAATACCTATTTATATATGCTCTTTGTTACCTTGGTGTGATCTGGGACCTATGGGGCCATATAGAGATGATCTAAGCATTGTATTCCTCACCATGCAGATCATCGTACTTAAAAAAGCTTTAAAAAAAATATCCAAGATATATAGACCACACTTCTTTTGGGTTAGGGTCTTGTTATTGCTTCGTTAGAAGTACTAGCAATGGCACAAAAGAAGTGCAATTGATGATATAGAAAACACTAGCACTACTCGATCTTAAAGAAGCCCATTAAATATGCAGTGAATACCACTACAAACATCTGAAGGTCATACATTAAGAATAAGAAGTTTTAATGCTCTTGAGTTGTACACAACCCTCCGAATGCAAAACCCCAATACCTCCTACATGTGAGAACAGTACTCGTTAGGAACTAATTGAATCCAAGGTCGTGCTTGGTACACTGTTAATCTTTGCAAAATGCAATTACTCACAGTTCATCATATTTTGTATTTGTTAATTAAGAATTCCAAGCCCCACTGCAAATTACAATAAATATTTTCTATTAGATACCTCACCAATGCAAATATTTTCTTTTGCAAAATGAACAAAAAGAGAGAATAAGGAGGGTATTTTTGTCATTAGATTTTCTACGAAATTTAGGAAGGGAGGGTAATGTTTTGGTAGCTCGTGTATTTGGCGTGTGTGAGTTACCAGTTATTAGGGTTTGAAATTCGAATTTGTCTGACTTTCTTTTGGTTTTTTGTTTTGTTTGTCTTTTGGTTTTTTTTTTTTGTGACGTGTATATCATCTATACAAGTAACAAGATGGTGGACCAACCATTTAAAGCTTCGTGGGCCCAAAAAAGCGTGCATCGCGAAACAGTTTGTGTGGGGTCAGTTAATGTGCGCGAGATACGACGTCAAGACGCCACGTGGCTTATTTCTTAGCATTTAATATCATTATTCTACGGGATCAGAAACCCATGTTTAAGATTAATCATTAAATTCACGCTACATTGGATCGCTGATCCAGAGAGACCCATCCATTGGTGGACCATACCTGTACACCAAAATCCAACCAATCGCTGATTTTCTGTTGTTAATAATGCATGAGAGTTTTCCAATTTTAACAATAATAATTCTATGTTCACCTGTAATACCCAATCGCCAGCTACGCGTTAACGTGGAAGCACCTAATGTTGACGTGGAAGCATCTAAATATCAAAAACAGGAGAAGTGAATAATGATGGGCCTACAAAGAGTTGATCCAAAGGTGTAATTTTATCGGTTGTAAATTTTGGATGACCATAAAAACGCTGCAAGTTTAATTACTTGTAAATCTGTGAGGTTAATTAACATCTAGGCTTGCAAAGAATGTAACGGATATAAATTTTAAATTTTCAATGGACACCTGTCTATTCAATGAAGTGTTTGCATCAAACCTTTGATGCATAATTTTGTAAGATCATAAACAGCATTGTTCATATAAATACAGAAAATAACAGCTGGGGAAGAATATTGCAGGTGGGGCCGGAGCTGAATCAGCAGCACAGGCATTACATGTGGTGGGCTTTTTTTTTTTGAAATCCGGACGCACAAAAAAATAAAATAAAATACAGTCAAAAAAGAAAAACGAAAGAAAAGAAAACAGTTAATTTCGTACTAAAAACTCAAGTGGGTAAAAAAAAAAAAAGAAAAGGAAACACTGCTTGAGCTGTATGCCTCTATCACACGCGCAACAGAGGAAAATACAAGTTTACTTGACTAGTTTAACTATGTGGAATAATTAATTGTGATTTTTGTTTAAGGTCATATTAACCTTAACGAAAAGCCTACATAATTTTTTACCAAAAGCATAATATGCAGTTGATGCATTTTATTTTGGGATGAATGTAAATCACGTTGGTATGTGAAAAATATGTAAGATTTTACTGTAAATTTAACTTTACCCTTATTTTTTTGTTATAATATGATGAAATACTATTATTTGACAATGTTGCATATAATAACAAAAAACCTTAGGAGGAGGGTGACATAAGCCTAACCTCCCCCATGTCTAATACAGCAAATACAATCAATGTAATTTATTGTGAAAAAAATTTACATGACAAATTACTTTAAGAATTTGATGAAAACTTTATAACTTTGTTTCGTTATTGACTCGGCAGATTTGAACCAAACTTGATCTGTACCGAGCAAGTTGGTGGCGTAGTGATTAGGTTCAATTTGATTTGGCCTCGCCCTCGACTCGACTAATTCTATCGATTCAATTCAATTCGTTTTTAAATTATCTTTTCGATTTAGTCTAACTACTAGTCCCCAACTTAGATCGACTTGATCGTTTAAACTCATTTTTATTATTTTTTTAATTATTTATTAACTTCAGCCTCGATTGAGTCGACTTAGCCGATTCAATTCAAACTCAATCACAGTGGAGTCCATCACCGGGTCCGAATCGCCGAACCATGTTACTTTTGTTAATAATATTGAAAGTTTTTAGGTGCCGTACTATCTTTAATTTAGTTACCTTTTAATTGATTGAGTCAATTCAATTTTTTTTTCTTTTAACCAATAATTGTAACTTACTCAAACTATAAACATGTAGATCACCTTTACATCATTGTTCTTCACACTTGATCGATCGAGAGTGGAGACGACGACTCAAACAAAACGGTGACTCTCTTTTAGGTTAGCCCCCCCAAGAATAGTAAGCTTTAATTATACGACCTCCTTCTTATTACTTGATAAGGAGACAATTTTTAAGGATATTACTAGGGGCCGGACCCAGTCGCAATTGATTTAAAATCTTAAATAGTTTGGATTGAATGCACACCTAATTAATAAACCAATCCTAACTATGATTGCAAGTTTGACCCCTCTTTTTAATTTGGGTCTCTTTTTGTGACCTACATACATACATACATTGGCTGCTTAGATCAGATAGAGCTAACTTCTCTTTCATTTTAGGAACCCTAATCCCCAAAATCTTAGTAAAGTCAATTTTTTGCCTTTTGAATGGAAAGTATAATTGTGATTAGTGGACCCAACCCTACACCCGATCTTGTCCAACCTTTCACCCTTGAAAAGAGGACTGGTGGTGGGTCATGTTTGGTCAAAGGTCTCATCACTCAACACAACGTCCTACAAGTCCACTGTTCCCTCTACGTGGCTTCTTAATATTGGGTATCGAGGACAGATGATCACATGTCACGCGCTGCCAAGTTCAATAGATGAGTGCTCAATTCTAAACTCAACTAGGATTCTCACCTACTAATTTGTCACGCGAAGGTAAAATTTCATTTATTCTCTCTAAATTTAACTATATATTTAAATATATGATTCTACTTCAACAAATAACTTTTACAAATGAGTATAAAATTTTTCCCTTTAGATGAAAAAAGATAGGTCTAAGTGGAAGGAGTGAGTGATACATAATTATTATGAGTATTTCATATGGTTAGCTCGGACACTGGTTCAGAATTAAAATGATTAAATCAACCTTCAATTTTAAGGATCGTGCTAGGGTGATACCAACTGTTTAGTGTCAATAGTGTCGACGTCGGGCTTTTTGGCTCAATACAAGAGCTTAAGGCCTATTATAAGGGCTGATATTTGCTTAAGGCCCATTATGATGGCTGATATTTTGTGAGCATGTTCTCCTCATCATGTAGATCATCCTCATAAAAAATCAACCTATTATAATACTTCTAGCTAGATCAAAAGTTGGACTTTAATACTAACCATTTATGTTATTTATTTTATTAACCATTTATGTTATTTATTTTATTAAGTAATAGAGTTCAACCTTTGATCTAGCTAGAAGTATTATAATAGGTTAATTTTTTGTGAGGATGATCTACATGGTGAGGAAAATATACTCACAAAATATCAGCCCTTAAGTAGGCCTTAAACCCTTGTATTTAACCAAAAAGGCCCGGTGTCGACACTATTGACACCAAACAGTTGGTGTCACGCTAGCACGGTCCCAATTTTAAAATGTTCACATATATAGTCAATATTCATACGAGCTAACGTTGAACCCAACTTTTAGCACTAGGATTATTTAAAATTTGAAAAATAAATTGAAATTTAATTTGGTAATTTTCCACCATGTTGATGAGGTGATAAAAAATTTCGGATCGAATAGTATGATTTTTGTTGGTGTGGATGATCTTCATGGTAAAGACCCATACTTATAAAAAATCAGCCATTTAGATTATCTTCTTGTGGAACCCATATGCAAAGTAGTCATTTAGGGAGTCAGAAAGAGAGTCTACGTAGCATTACTCTTAACAAATTAAAGTATATATAAAAGGGGTATCTATATAATTTTTAAAAATTAACGCAAAATATATCAAAGAATAATGCTAAACCTACAACAGTTGCCACAATAATTTCTAAAGCAAGGTGAATCAAACTATATAAGAATATGTGAGTTCCAAACACCATCGTGAATCGCACCTATTTTAAAATGATAAAAAACCTACCGTGAATGCACCTTGATGTAGAAGTACTTGCTATAGCTCTAGCAAATCAAATTATAGCAAAGTAATAAAAGAATAAGTCCAAAAGAATTCTTTTTTATTATGAGCGCTGCTTTTGTACCGACACTTTTACAAAATAAATGCACGATGTTTATGTGGCATAGTAGGTCCCACTACCGCATAAGTTGAAAACCCCCTCATAACACTTTTGGAAGAAAAAAAGTGGTGGGTCTTACCCTACCACATAAGCATCTGACACTAGTTTTGTAAAACTGTTGGTCCAAAAAGCTTAAATTTATTATTTTATTATTTCTTAAAAGATGTTGAGGTCAACAATAGATGCATGAGAGACAAATACAATTAAAAGTTAATAAAACTCTTTTTGTAAGGGTACTTAGGGAGTGAACAGATCATCTGTCTCCATTTGCATATGCTCTCCATGTACTCGCATTTATTTGGGATTATAGAGCCCGCTTGGAAGCGAATCAACGTCTAATTTTTTTATAAAATTGTTCTCATTGCCATATAGATATCATTATCACAAAAAATTAATTTATTATAAGATATTTAATGCTATCAAAATTTAATTGAAAAATAAACTGTTCATTATCATCGTTTTTTCTCGATCAACATTTGATAGGGTTAAAAGTTTCAGAAATTACAAATTTTTTGCGAGAGTAATCTATATAGCAAAGAGAAAAATCTTACAAAACAATTAGTCATTGGATTCAATCAAATTAACGTAGACACATAAAAGACATATGCAAATAGATAATGACGATCTGAATTCCCAATTGGGATTATTATTAGCCTTTTTATACATTATGGTTGGTAGAGAAGCAATCAAGATGATCAGGGTCCTTGTTTGGGTGGTAGGGGAATTAAGCCGGGCCGTATCTTCGTAAATTACGCGTGGATGTTCCCTTGTGATCAATCAGTATCTCTTCAATAATTGGGACGATTTCTTGACTGTCTTTTCTCTCTCTTGATCTCTCTCTCTATATAATATAAGGTCTTAATTAATTTGTTCATGCATGAATTTGATGATGTAGTTTACTTAATTAACTGTAATTCACGAGTGGGTCAGAGTGGGTCGGGGAAATCAACCATCATTGGTTTGATTGAGAGATTCTATGATCCATTAAAAGGATCGGTGAGAATCGACGGCAGAGATATAAGGACGTATCATCTTAGATGTTTAAGGAGATACATCGCATTGGTAAGCCAAGAACCGACGCTTTTCAGCGGTACGATCAGGGAGAACATCGCATACAGAGCGTCTGATAAAGTCGAAGAATCAGAGATCGTCGAAGTGGCACGTGCAGGCAACGCTCATGATTTCATCGCAGGATTAAAAGATGGGTATGACACGTGGTGTGGGGACAGAGGAGTACAGTTATCAGGAGGGCAGAAGCAGCGAATTGCGATAGCCCGTGCCATACTGAAAAATCCAGCGGTCTTGTTATTAGATGAAGCAACAAGTGCACTTGATAGTCAATCAGAGAAGGTTGTGCAAGAAGCTTTGGAAAGGGTGATGGTGGGTCGGACGGACGAGTGTAGTTGTGGGTCATCGATTGAGTACCATACAAAATTGTGATCTGATTGCGGTGCTGGAAAAAGGAATGGTTGTGGAGAAAGGGACCCACACATCACTTTTGGGTAAAGGAGAAAATGGAGCTTATTTTGCACTTGTTAACCTACAACGGACGGTTAATACCAACCAAACTACTCTCAGCTAAATAGTGTGAAGTACTGTATCAAATTAAAGATTAGGTGCTTCGCGGCGCTATTTTATGATCTTTCGACAAATCTAAGGCCTAAAGAGGACAAAGTAAATAAGTTGACGGTTCAGATTAAAACTTTCTTTGTAACTGGGTGTCTATATCGGCTATACTAATCACCCTTGTGTCTTGGTCCTGATCATTGGAAGATTGGTAGCGGAGTCAAATTGGTCTAACATGCTTAAGTTCGGAGTTGAGAGGCAGCCCACTAAATTTTTCTCCTTTTTTTCTTTTTTTTGGCTGTCGTTAAAATGACTCTCAAGAATTAATTATATTTTCTCTGGGGAGACCTCTCCAAGAAACCTAATAAAAAATTAGGTTGCCATTTAGAGACTCCACTTCTAAGCCTTGCAACCGTTTTAAACTCCACCCCAATGGTAAAACACTTTTGGTCATTTGAATAAGGTTTGGAGAGATTCAATTTATTATTTCAACGCATAAGACATAGCAAACATAAAAGAAGATAAAGTTGAAACTCCATTAATGGAGGACCATAAATCAAAAAATACATTTGATGAAGATTCGGTCGAAAACCCTTTAGGTTGTTGAAGAAATTGAAGGAATTTTGGAGTTAGGTTTTATTTTTAAACCCTTAGTAAAATGATGCCAACCATAACCATTTTGGACCTTTTGGGGTTACCGCTTAATTTGGGTAACCTGCCAAAAAGGAGTGTCTTTGGTAAAAGAAGAGTCATTTTACAGGCCCCCTCTAAAATTTTATTGGCAGGCCCTAATTGTATGCATTCTCTACCTGAATTTGCATTTGTTATGTTATGAGGCCTGCCAATAATATTTTGGGGGTACCTTTTAAAATTTTCTGTAAAACAATAGTAAGACAAAATCATCCCTTGATCATTTCCATGTCCATGTGAACCCCGGGCCATATGTAAAAGAATCCTGACTCAGCTCAGTAACATTAGTGGTTTGATCATGTCCATGCCCATGTGAACCCCGGCCCATATGTAAAAGAATCCTGACTCACCTCATTAACATTAGTTGGTTTGAATCAACCGAATACATATACAAACTACATGGGCATTAATCGGACGGTCAATCAAAGAGTTGGCCCTAACATTCCTGGGCTTGAAATATTGAGGCGCATGAATATATTTTGTTTCGGAAATTTTAAAGGCACCCCTGAAATGTTATTGGTAGGCTCCATTAGGTTGGACTTGGTCAATTTGGTTTGACTCCATAATTATAAGTGGGAGTCCCCATTTTAGTCGAACCACTTTATCGTGTAAAACCTTTTTTCCATTTGATGGAAGAGGGCATTGGGTCTTCCAATCATCCAAAAGACCATTAATCAATTTATTTTCAAGTATTCTAACATGTTTCATAATATATTTTGTAGTTTTGAAACGAAAAAATTCCATTTCGGGAATTCCAATAAAATTGGGGCTTGCCATCAACAACAAATGAAAATTTGGGGGGTGCCTATAACCGGGGCATGACAATAAAATTTTAGAGGGTGCCTATATAACGACTCATTTTAGTTTTGATCGAGCAATGCTACTCAGTTCAAGATTTCAGTCCAACTTGTTTTCCCCGTGGCAGCATTTTAACAAAACAAAGTCCTAAATGAGGAGTAATTTTACTTGGATCTGCTAGTAGAAATATGTTCCAGTTCAACTTGCTTTCCGCAAATTGATGCTGTGCCATTTCAGCAAGTATAAGTTGAGAAAGCAAGTTACCTGAATTTTGTTGAGATGAGTAGTATTTTCTTTTAAATATATTAATTTATTCAGCTATCATATGTTAATTGGAAAAGCTAGTTGGACATAATGATTTTTAAACTGATGGTTTTACAAAAGTGGTGTCAAACACTTATGTGATAGAGTAAGACCCACCACTTTTCTCCTCTCAAAAGTATTTTGAAGGGGTTTCTAACTTATATGGCAGTGGGACTGACATACCACATAAGCATCAGGCACAACTTTTGTAATTTGGTCGGTCCAAACAACATTATTGTAATTAGCTAGGCTGAGTATAAAGTATTTTTCCTTCTTTTTTTTTGTCAATATAAGTAGTGCCACATGTCACGGGTTCGGGCTTCCAACCCAAAAGACTAGCCTATTAGGTGGAGTTGACCCAAACCCCATATAAACCCCAAGATCTCCCTTATCCAACCGATGTGGGACTAAACCCATTTTTGTCACCTATTCCCGTGACATTCTCTCCCACCCAAATCCTGCAACGCCCTCGTTGCAGTTGTGACAACTTCTCTACCCGTCCCCACCCTCCTTTGGGGGACCCACTACCTTTTGTGGACACTTCGCACAATGACTCAGACCACCCTGCATACCCGTCCCCACCCTCTTTTGGGGGATCCACTACCCTTGTGAACAGTACACCTCTTCTGTGTGTGGGCGCTTGGAGTGACATCGGATTGGGTTGGGTCTGCTCTGATACACTTTGTCACGGGTTCGGACTTCCAACCCAAAAGACTAGTCTATTACGTGGAGTTGACCCAAACCCATATAAACCTCAAGATCCCCCTTATCTAACCGATGGGGGACTAAACCCATTTTTGTCACCTATTCTCGTGACACACAGCTACCTATTGGCTTTAAATACATTAAAGACAAAGTTTTAAATATTCTACTCTGAGATGTTGCCACATAATTAATTGGGCAGATTTTGTTGGGCCAAAATAATATTTTTTTTTAAATACGTTAACTCCATGCATTAAGCTGCTTCGTCAAATTGGACAGAATTCGCTAGGATGACTAGCTACAATTTTCCTATTTTTAATTGCGTATATGCAGCGGGGGAGCCACATATAGGCCTTCGGGTGGCCATATATAGGTGGCCCCCAGCTAGCAGTTTGGGCGGGGTTACCCCTTGATTATGTGGATAAGTACATATAAAAGCTAAAAATTTTGAAACTAATTTGATGATGCAACGGCCCCTGCTGCCAAAAGTGTTGAGATTTTTCCTATAAAAACTCATGCAGTCCAGTACTGCCGCACCATATATCCATGCAAATTAAAGTGTGCAAGAATTAAGCGATCAATATTAATTTTTCCCAATTAAATCTTTACAACTGAAATTTGTAATCGATCATCTGCTACAATACTCATAGTAATCAGTACAGCTTCATTCATTGATCATGGGTTCTTCTCAAGAATCATCATCAAGATCATCAGTAAACCAGTGAGTAGTAGTAATCTTTATGATATCATCCATTAGTTCTTTATCGGTCATCATCACAAGCTAGTTTTTTTCTTTTGTTATTTTTTGTTCTTAATTTCGGCATGGATGATGATCATCGTGATCGATCTTTTTTTCTTTTTCTTTTTTTGTTTTTGTGATAAAGATTTGGTGCATCATCATCATCATCTCGAGATGATGATGAACATCGAGATCCTCTCATGGCACTAAATAAATGGAGACCAGAACAGATAAGGAAGGCTCGCTCATACATTAAGTTGGTGAAGGAATCATTGAAGGACGACCCACAGAAACTCAATGACTTCTTTCAAGTCCTCACAGATTTCACCAAGAAAAGGTCTCATCAAATCTCTCTCTCTCTCTCTCTCTCTCTCTCTCTCTCTCTCTCTCTCTCTCTCTCTCTCTCTCGATCTTGATCTTGATCTTGATGATCAAGAATTAATCAAGATTACTGAAGTCATGAACTAATAATATCAACTACTCTGTTTGCAAGATTAATTAGGTTTTAAATTGGATTCACCAATTCATGTTTTTAATTAGTTCTTGATTAATTAAACTTTGCTTAATGATATAATTGGAACAAAAAATGTTGTTGTTATTAGCTAGGGTTTATGTTTTTCCTTTTTTCTTGTAGACAACGTTTAATTTTTGAGTATAAAAGTCATGGAAACTAATTAATATCATCAATTATGCACACTAGTTCTTAATTAGTATTTAATCGTATCTCTATATTAATTTTTCTTTAATCATTAGCTGAACATTTTAAACAATTCTTGGACTAATCATCAATTAAAATTTGAATCACATTCAAATTAATAAATGTTTGTTATTTATAATAATGTGTATTAATTAATTGCAGAATTAGTAATTAAGGTTGGGGTACGTAAAAGGTTGGAAGAGATATTCATAAAAGACTATCGATATCTCCATCTTCTCTGGCGTTTCTATGCCTTCATGCCTAATCCACCAGCTGATGATGGCCTCCAAGACGATTCAACTCGCTTGACGCCACGGCCGGTGGTAGATTTTGAAATGGCCACCAGATTCGTAAACAAAGTCAAGGTACGTACGTTAATTATTATAGTTCTAAACGTACTATATATTTTTAGTAAATATATATAATAGATGGTGATGATCGAACTGATGAAACCATGAATTACTATTAGTTATTATGGAACCATTATTATTATAACCAGTTCGTCCATGTTCTGGGTAAGATATGGAACCAGTTAATTAACAACTATTGATTTTTTCTTATATTATATTAGTTTCTACAATTTTCCGTAGTATATAAGTTCTAATTACCTAAAAACGTGGAACTGAAATATCCAAGCATGCAGTATCAATTTGAACAGGAACCAGTAATGTAAATTCAGGTTCCACTACCTATTTGACTTGTAGTATGCTATATATTCTGATTAATTAATTTGGAACCAATTAACACACTAAATATTGTTTGACGCAGATCCGGTTCCAAAACAATCAGCAAATTTACGAGACGTTCTTAGGACTGATGAAGGATGCTCGTACGGACGTGTTATCCACAACCCAAGTCTTCCAACAGGTTAATTAATTAATTAATTAATGACCCTTCACTGATTTTATGTTTTTTTGTTCTTAATTAATTTGATTTGATTTTATACCAACCCACTCTTAATTAATTGTGTGATCAGGTTGCCGTTCTCTTTCGTGATCATTTCGATTTGTTGAAGGAGTTTACCGATTTCTTACCAATTTAATTATGCCCCGTAATTAAGCGCGCATCATCGATCAAACTTAACTAAATAAGATTTAAGTAGCTGATATCATGATCATAATTAGGATGATATATTTGGTTCCTAGTTTTTTCTTTATATATATATATATAGTAGTTGATTGATTACTAGAGAGTTTTAAGTCGAGTTTGAAAACATTTATACTTTTCTCTATTAACATTATATATACTTATTCTTACACCCCGTTTACATTGGTGTATGAATCCATAGACAAATAGTATAATCTGAGTGTGAGAAAAAGGCGGGTCGATCGGTTGTAGCGTCATCTCATTTCGCTTGTACAGGATCGGAAATCTAATATTAACACTGATTATTTGTTTTATTTACAGGCAGGGGATGAGGAAATACTAAAGCTGCTTTTAAAGACCAATATTGACATAAATGAAACTGATGCTGAAGGGAATTCCTCACTTCATTGGTGCCTTAGGAGTACCTCCAACAATAACAAACAAGCAAGGTTAATTCTCTCTCATTGGTGCTTAATTTAATTTAATTACTTGTTCTCTAGAAAGTTAGGGATGACTCGTCTCCCCAACTCTCTCTCTCTCACTGATTTTCCCTTACGACAATGTGGGTCTATCAAATATTTTCAGGGTGGTCTCGCTCCTACTGAAACATGGAGCCACTGTCAGCCAGAGAAACATGTTAGGGATGACTCCTCTCTACATTGCCACCGCCAGCCGTAATGTCGTGGCATTACAGGTACGTGATGAGACTCCTGCTGCTCTAAACTTGCATCATACGCAGAATCTGATGAGACGAGATAAGAAAGAGGGGGCCGGGAGAGATCTAGAGAGATTTAAATACCTCATATATGTCCTGACTGACATTACGCTTAATTAACTAAGTTACATTCTGGATACAATTTCAAGATGCTTCTGCTTAAAGACCCAGATTGCGTAGACTCTGTTCCAGAAATGAAAGAAACACCCTTGTTTCTTGCGGTGAAAATTGACTTCAAGGACTGTGCTGATCAGCTTCTTCTTTTGTGCTACGGAGCCAATACCAAAATCCTTAACCTAAGGTTTGTTTAATTAATTTGCTTTCTCTTTTTTCATTCCCCTCATCTTGCTGGAAGTAAATGCTAATATTTATATATCTGGATGAATATATGCTAATATATGTTTAACTTTTTGATCGATCATGTACTTAACCTGATGGCCTGAGCCAGCCAAAGATCTATCGACATGGCAAAGTCACAGGACATACGTTTCTTACTGATGAGTCCAGCAGCCAACATCGGCTTTGGTACACTACTACATACCTCTTTGTTATTTTTTTTTTATCATTAATTTGAGTGGCCTAACTAATTAATAAGCAACAGCTAGCTAGAGCTGATAGACTTTCAAGTTTTACTTCACCCAAATTCTCTCATGCATGCATGGGTAGGGAATCGAAATCCAGTCCCAGTCCAGGAGAGTGCCTCCTATTGGCTAAATAAGAACCTGCAGTTGGACGACTCTGATGGAGAGATGTCTGAAGCTTCGCTCACCGTCAAATCAGATAGCATTAAATATCATGGAAGGTGAGTAATTAATTAATTCTCTGTGAATTTAAAATTAGCTGCTTAATCAAGCTACGTCCGAAATTAACTATCACCATAATTTAATTCTAAGTTGTTGTTACTCTTGTAGAGTTTTCTCGGGCTCAAGCAGCAAGCAGCAGGGGTCTTTCAAATGCTTGGCTCGTTCAGCATCGGATCAGGATAGACGAATTTTTGTTGTTGGTGGTCTCCCACCTTCTGTTGACTCAGGTGATTATATATAACTGCTCCCCTTATTATAATTAAGCATTTAAGCCTTGTTTAATTAGTGTGTGCTTGAGAGAGAGAGAGAGAAGTAAGCAGGAGATCATGAAGAAATGGATACCATATATATATATATATCCAACGTACCTTTTAATTTTTGTCCTTTCAAACCCATCCAAACTAACTAGCTCACTATCATCTAGAGTTTTTCCCTTTTAACTTCTAGCCACTCGATAGCTTCTTGAAATTAATTAATGGAGATACCATACTCCGGGGACTTAGTTTTAAAATCAACTCTTTCAGATTTTGCCTGCTTAATTGGCCATGCAAAGCATGCATGACCAAATTATTCTTACTATTCTATTTATATGAAGGAGAAAGAAAGAAATTAATTAAGTGCCTTTTGTTAGTTTCTAAATTAATCAGAAATATAATATTTTATAATTTGAAATGCATGAAATAGAAAAGTTCAAAAAGTAAACAAAACCTATTTATTATAAAGTAATCCTTTGTGTACCCATGCAAGTTTATAGTATTAACTATTAATACAATATTAATTTCGTTGAATAATATTCATCAATCAGTTGATGAATTAATAACTAGTACTAGTTGGCACTGATTATTAACTACCACCTTAATTTCTGTTTCTACTACATCTCTTATTGCACCAGAAACCTTGGAGGAATGTTTTGAAGAAAAATTGGGGGCAATAGATGAGACCATAGTGATGCAGAGTCAAGCAGGCGGAGATCATCATCAAGAGTACTCCCTAGGTTTTAGCTTCAAACATGAGCAGTCTGTTGCAGCTGCAGTTCAGGCACACTACATTTCCATCTTTGGCAATAGGGTGGAGATCAAAGGTGCTGTCCCCAAACATGTACTACAGGGAGATATGATGATTCCAAAATCTACACCATCAAGGAGGAGCAGTACACATCAAAAGCAGATATCAAAGCTCATCATCACCAATGAGACTAAAACCACAAATGATGTTAGAAAGCTTGAAGCAACATCATCGTGGGTCGACAAATTACTCCGAGGCAAACAAAGAAGCAGTCCCAGTGAGCCACCAGCTGGGCAGGCTAGTACTTCCACCTCATCTGTGGAACAAAATCATCCATCATGGGTGACCACCTTCAAGAAATGGCTTCCTGGTTTTATGGTGGAAGTTTCCAAACGTCTGAAGGAAGGAGAATGGTACCCTCTGTCCTCCCTGAAGGGTGACTTCAGGGCCACCTGCAGTGGTCTAGAACTTGACAACGTCTGGGATGAAAATGTAGAAGACCTGTTAGTTTGTCTAAGTGAAGCGGTTAGAATCGTTCAACAATCTCTCTCTTGTTTTACTTATTGATTAACTTGACAATTTATGATTCAGATTTTTTTTATTTGCTGTTTATGTTGCAGGATTTGAGTTGGGTGAGGCTACTGGATGAGGAAACAAATGAATTTGTAGAGGTGGTGGCATACGTTAATGCCATGGAAGAACCAAATGGCATTTTGGGTTCTAAGGAGACGACGACTAGAGAAGCTTTGTCGCTGGGCCAGAAAGCGGGGGCCTCGTTGTCCAAAGGAACAAAACAGCTCCATTTGTGCCTTAGGATGACCTCCAACAACAATAACAAACAAGCAAGGTAATTAATTCTCTAGCTAGTACTTTAATTTACTTGTGTTCTCAACTTCTGAAGTATCTGCAGTAGCACCCCCCTACCCGTAAGCCAGACCACAGATCTCCCTTTTAAATAAGATGTGGCATCCATTTAATATACTCAGGTTGGTCTCACTCCTACTGAAACTTGGAGCCACTGACACCCAGAGACACATATTAAGGATGACTACTCCTCTTCACGTTGCACCCGCCAATGATTATTCCCGGGCATTACAGGTATGTCCTGAGACTAGTTATACTTGCATTATTACACACGTAGACTCCTCTATACTTGCATGCATTACTTTTATTTGTTATTGGTAGTTGATTCACCATATATACTTTCTAGATGCTCGGTCCCGTCCCCATCCAAGAGAGTGCCTCCAATTGGCTAAATAGAAACCTGCTTCAGTTGGTCGGCTTTGATGATGAAAAATTAATTTCTGCTCAACGCCAAAGAAGAAAGCATTACTGGCAGTACTGTTGATGAAAGGTAAAAAAAATTTAATGAACATGTACTAGTAGATCAATCAAACAGCTTTTAGGCTAGAACTTAGCTACATATATATATTAATTTCCTGAAAAGTTTAAACATTCACATTATATTAATCAAATTGCAAATTATCCTAGTAGACTTACTGGAACGACCATCGTCGCCATCTTTTCTCGAGAGGCCATTATTATAGCAGCCGATGGGCGTAGGTCCTATGCAGATGGCAGAATATGTAAAAATGACCAATGGAAAATCACCCGGATAGGTAAAACTTTAGCGTGTGCCGCCGGCGGCCGTACTTCACATTCTTCAAGGGTTCAAGATCATTTAAAAAGAGAGGTAAATTTTTTCTTTAAAACAAAAAAAAATTAAAGTTTTTAGTTTTAAATAAATTCTTTTGTTTTCTATAATTTATAATTTTTTTTTTTAGGTGGAACACTCAGAGAATGTGAATGCTGAAGGACGTGTAATAAGAATGATGAATGTCCCCCAAGCTGTGGTATCTGCTTTCATTTATAGTCAGACCCTAAAGATCCCTGCAAATGAACCCTTCACACTGGTGATCGCTGGATACGATCAGAGTGAGGATGGATCTCAGGTCCCTTATGTTGGGGTGGTCACCAACTATTCTTGCAATATCTACACAGCACCAATCAAATTCCTCTACTTTAGTGGCACACATGAAGATGATAGGCGTTGCGGTAAAATATTACAAGCTGGGTATATCTCTTCCTCCAAAAAAACAATTTATATGTTAGGAAATGTAGTTTAAAAAATTAATGAAATTTTATTCTAAAAAATTAATGAAATTTTATTCTTACTTATTTGAAGATATGGAAGAAACATTTCCGACTGGGCCGCATCAATTCTGGCAAAAAAAGCCATTGCCGAGGTCTCGACAGAGGAAGGTCACACCGGCGGTTTAATATTAGGTGTGTTCTAATATTTTATATGTTTTATTAAAATGCATGAACAAATTATTTAATTAATAGTTTAATTTTTGCAGTATGTCGGATTAAAAGGTATTTTGGGCAAAAAAGACAGATCAGATTTCTGAAGAGGGTAACTGCTGAAGAAGCCAAGAACATGTGAGATTCAAATTTGGTTAAAGAGCTACTGGCCTATTGAACTAATTCCCATCTTAATTTTGTTTTTGATTGAATTGTTTCCCTGTTTTTTAGCATTAACTAAATAATTTGGACAACTATTTTGATTGAAATACTTCGGGCAGATTTGTGAAGCTGGAAGCAGTCTTTTAGGGCCCAACAAATTTTTTAAACCTACTAAAGTCGTGTTTACAAGAAAAAAACATGATAGTAATGTGGACATGGTGGCTGCAATCAGCAGAAGAGGGCTCTCCATCACTCTTTTTTTTAATCAGAAGAGGGCTCATCAAAGCTAAGAATTTAGCCTTAAGATCAAATTGTTCTACCAGAACTGAAGTATATATTAACTTTGATGCTCATTAGTTTAAAAAATGTAACCTATAAGCAAATGAAACAAAATGGAGGGTTGTCATCGAGAATCATAATTCTGTAGTCTAACTCCTTTTTGGGAATTCGTAAATTTTCTCCCCGTAGTAGTAGTAGTAGTAGTAGTAGTAGTAGTAGTAGTAGTAGTAGTAGTAGTAGTAGTAGTAGTAAGCAGAGCCAACCATATATAAGGGCAACTGTAGCACCTTGGAGACCCAACACAGAATTCCCTCGCTTGAAACTAATTAATTAAGCCAGCTGTGAGGACCCCTGCTGCAGTTATAAGTGCACCTGAAATATTTTCAATCATTAAATGAACTGTGCATGGGCTAATTAAGATGACAGGAAAATAAGGCCTAATTATAAAAAAAACATTACGGTTAGGCCAAAATTTCAACTCTCATGCTTAAAAAAAATGGAAAAAAAAAGAAAAAAAAGGAGAAGAGGTAATAGTAGCTAGCATCAAATCTGGGCCACTAGAAATTTAACTTGTATACCCTACAGGTTAGGTTACAGATTGTCCATCTAAAGAACAATCCACTGAATGGGATTTTCAGGCACAGCACAATTAGATAGGAAGAAGGAATTCATAGGTAGTCCTGTGTGACATTCAGGATGATAAAAAGTTAAA
>MVGT01004513.1:11963-51879 GCA_002174775.1 Macleaya cordata | reverse complement strand
AGTGGTGCCACATGTACTTACATAAAAACACTCAAATGTCTAACTGAATAAAAAATCAAAGCTGAATGCAGAATATAAGTATAAAATTTTTTTAGTAGTCCCTCATACAATTAGCAATTAGGGATCAGTCCCTCGTACAATTAGCAATTAGGGATCAGTCCCTCACGTGGTGCACAAGTGAGGGCATTTTCGTCAAACTGGTGCACGTATTTTGTCCACGTGCACCATAAAAACGGGAACTGACGGTTTCCATCCAAAAAGGGACTTATATCAGCTTTTTGAAAAAACGGGGAATGATCCCTAATTGCTAATTATACGAGGGACCGCCCTCAAAAAAACCCAAAAGAAAACAACTCCAAAGACAATTATGAAGCTAAAAGTTGTGGCTTTTATAATTTATATGTATTAAATTAGAAGGAACAATGTTAATATTTTTTTCTTCTCCAAATCGGGTTATTGTTATTATTGATATTTATTATATATAAAATAATTATTGGAGATAAAGTTAGTTTTTTCAATCGCTTAATTTGTTAACTCACACGTCTGCATGAGTAATGCGGACTTGTATTATTGAACAATAGAATGTTATTGGGCTAAACTGGATTGGACCGAACCTTGAACTTAATTTTAGAGGCCCAACCAAGTTGCAGTTATAATGATCCAATATAAAAGAGGTGGGAAAAAGAGGGAAAGACTAGTAAAGAGACGAGAGGNTCTTTCATTCTTAATGCATTTTATTTCCTTTTCTCCTCACAAAAAAAAGAAAAAAAAGAAAAAAAAAAGATATTAAAATTGTTGTTGTTGTTGTTGTTGTTGTAGGGTACCTTAGAAACGAACTTCTATGCTGCAAGTAAGGGAAAAGGTTGGAGCTGAAGGCGACTGAGATGATCATGAGATTGTTTAATATATATATATATATATGTAGTTTAAGATTCAACGTCTTAATTAATTATTAATTAACTATATGAGCGTATGTACAATTCTTGAATAATATATGTATGTATATTGTCAACTTGTACGTACTTTGTACATAGTAGCTAGGCTTGTTTAATTTAGCGTTTAATTACTTAAGCTGCGGGGGGTATATGTGTATAAAAGTTACACAATTCTTAATTCCGACACTTATGTTTTTGAGGTCTCTCAATTATTTGCTGTACTTTCCTAAGTAATTGTAGATTCAGAAATGTCTGTTCGTGACTCTAAAAGAGCATACCTACATATATGATTCTTTTACCTTCTTTAAGAACCGTCACGTACACCTTAATTTTGTAACCCTACCTAGTTGGCCTTGAAAATAAAATATACTAAACATTCCCCATAATTAAACAAAAAATAAATGCATGTATTAAGAATTTACCCCCCCTTTTTTTTTTTACTCTTATTATTATTATTATTATTATTTTACGATGGTTTGATGCGTTTTTACAAGTATACAAAAAAATCACAAGAGAGTCATCATTAACGCAACAAAAGGCTAGAATACTGCCACTAATGAAAGTAGGAATTAAGAAGTACTAACGGATAACACAATGGCCAACAAGTTCCTAATAAGGTCGAGTGATCGATCCTCCTGATGGCCACTTCCACAATAAGATTTTAACCGGTTGTGTGTTGATAGAGAGGTCTGCGCACATCCTAGGGACTAGTCGGGTGCCGGATATTCTAGATCTCAAAAAAAAAAGTTCCTAATAAGGTCCCACCACTAGCTACCATAGACTGACTGAATTTTATAAGTCCCTCCTAGTTTGATGGGCCTTGTCATCCATCAAGTCTACTTTAGTCTGGTCTTTGTTCTTTATCCTCGTGTTTACGTAAAGCCCACTTTGGCCCAGTACAACTCAAAGGAGGTTACTAGGCTTGAGATCTTTTGCCCGAGTGGCTTGCTCAACCTAACTGACCCAAGTGCTGACCGCAGCTAAGGCCGGGCACATGCACGTGAACCCGTATAACTCATTATTGGTCACATTTTTTTTTTCCCATCAACGAATGACATTTGGCAAAAATCTATCAGGTATTTTATTTTTAATTTATTTATTTTTTTTGCGGAAAATACAATTTGATACATGCTCGCAACACTTCCTAGCTAAAAACCTGCAGTACACAGGTCAGCATCGCACATCAAAAATCCGAGCACCAGACGAGCAATTGAAGACAAATAATAAGATAATTACATTTGATAAACCTAACTAATACACCTTTAGATAGACTCGATCCCAAAACCTCCCGCAAAGAGAGAAGGGTGCCAACCACCCCGGGGAAGTTCATGTTGGTGGTTCATCTAAACTTTGATAACATTATAGACATACCAATTTAATCGTAAATCTAGTATATCTATTTATTCTGTAATTAAAAAGAAAACAACTCTAAAGACAATTATGAAGCTAAAAATTGTGGCTTTTATAATTTACATGTATTAAACAATGTTAATATTTTTTTTCTTCTCCAAATCGGGTTATTGTTATTATTGATATTTATTATATATAAAATAATTATTGAAGATAAAATTAGTTTTTTCAATCGCTTAATTTGTTAACTCACACGTGTGCATGAATAATGCGGACTTGTATTATTGAACAGTAGAATGTTATTGGGCTAAACTGGATTGGACCTAACCTTTAACTTAATTTTAGAGGCCCAACCAAGTTGCAGTTATAATGATCCAATATAAAAGAGGTGGGAAAAAGAGGGAAAGACTAGTAAAGAGACGAGAGGGAAATAATCTGACGTCTATGGCCGCCATCGTCTACAGCAGATTTCACCTCCATCTTTTTTCGGTAATAAATTCCACAATCCGACAACCAGAATCTTCCGTTTCGGTTCAAAATCCAATTACTTCTCTCAATCCTTTCCGAATTTCGTCTTTCTCTGGAAAAGAAGCACATTGACACTCTCAAGTAAGTAGTAAAATACTTCCTTCTTCTCCACTGTAGTAGTAAATACTGAAACCCTAGAAATTATCTTCCACTCTGATCTTCTCGAAAGCTATTTTAGGGTTTGATTTTCTCAATTGTTTCATCTCTATCATGTTTTTTTCTTCTGTTATTTTTTTATACTTAGGTTGATTATCCATTATCGTATTCATTTAGGTGTATTTTTGTGATTACACTGAAATTGTTGTAGTATACATGTGTATTTTTGGCTTTTTGATCGATTTTTCTTGTATATATTAGCATCAATTTTCCTTTTTGGATCGACTGAGATGGAAATTTGTTAAACAACACTGGGTACGTTGTAAAAATCCTTAAAAATCTGACATCATGGTCCTCAATTTCAATTTTCAGCTTGAAATTGAGTTAGTTCGGAAGAATCAATTTTTGCTGAATTTGACCATCATCAGTACGACCAAGATCAAGGCAATTTGAATGTGGAAAAAAGATTCGATTTTGGGAATAAACTGTGTTATATAAAAAAAATAAAAATTTGGGGATAAATGATATGAAACCCCAAATAGAGGTGTAAAACGATTCCACTGCCATCTGTATGAGTGGTGGGTTTGCTCGGCCTCGGGTCATTAGATGACTCTATTCATCTACTAATGGTACACCTCGTGGAAGACTTTGCTTGTCACTTTTAAGTGGGCAATGTGGTTCGCAATAATCAATGGTAGAATGGAACTTATATTTTCTAGAGCAATTTTTCTGTTTCCAAAGACTATTTGGATATTTTAGAAAACATTTACGTGGGCATATAACATTCTCAATGGTGTGCTTGCTGGTTGAATCTCTTATAGAGTTGCTCATGTGTATCTGAATCTTATGCTATTGGTGTTAGATTTTCTCACCTGGGTCGTTAAGCAGTTGCTTCTTACTTGTTTACTTTAAGTATAGAGTATTTCTTATTGGGAGGTAAATTTCCAAAAGTTTGATGGTTACTTTGGTTGTGATTGTGAATCACGATTCCAGCGACAGGATAAGTTTACTCCTCAGTAGCATCTGTGTCGCAACAAGTCCCTGTATCTGGCATTCTTCTAAACTAACATAACATGTTAATTCCTTTATATGCATATCTTTTCCCCATTGAATGAATGCATTCGCTATCCATGGTTTCCCTTTGAGTCATGTGGATGATTACTTTTTGCCTTGTGCAATCATATTAGTTTCTTGGCCTTAACTGTGAGTTTTGTTCTGTTTTTGTATTTCTTCTGTCCAATCAGGCTATTTAGACTTCAGGAATCATGGGGGATGAACTTGATTTGACTGGAGATGGAGGTGTTATCAAGACTATTGTAAGGCATGCCAAAGCTGATGCTATTGCTCCAACAGAGAACCTTCCACTTGTTGATGGTATTTTTTTCCTTTCGAAGATTCATCTTTTGCTTGGTTTTGCTTTCAAACAACTTTGATAGGAAGACTGTAGAGTGAATCCTACAATGCAATCTTATCTGGGGGATTTTAACCTAACCCCTACAATAGTGTATTCGATTGGCTAAGTTTTTTTTTTTTGGTTGTTGTTGTTGTTGTCTAATCTGTGGGCTTTCTTGTCCATTCGTATAACTCAATGGTTTTGGAAAAAACAGTTTAGAACCCTCATTTACTAGGTCGTCCACTCTTGGGTCCAACATGGAGGACCCAAATGATTGTTACATTGGAGATGCATGCAGTTTGAAAACCAAAATCAGCAACGGGGTGCTGATGCAAGAGGGGCACCCTTAGAAGTTGACTTGTTTGAGGCTCCATATCCACAAACTTTGCTATGGCTAGACATCCTCAACCAAATGATTATGATCGTGATGTTGTGCAGTGCATTATGAAGGCAGTCTTGCTGAAACTGGTGAAGTCTTTGACACTACTCATGAAGATAATACATTGTTCTCTTTTGAGGTTGGAAAAGGATCTGTGATCAAAGCCTGGGATATAGCCTTGAAAACCATGAAGGTACTTTTTTGACTTCTCAAATTTACCATATTTAAGTGAAAACTCGTCCATTACTCATTCTCTTTATATACTTCTAGGTTGGTGAAGTTGCAAAAATCATTTGCAAGCCAGACTACGCCTATGGAAGTGCGGGTTCTCCACCCGAAATCCCCCCGAAGTAATTTATGTTACTCCTTTTTGTTTGCAGCATTCAACTCTATATTAGCATTTATTTCCTGGAGAAAATCTTATGTTTAGCATTGGTAGACTAGGAAGATGTTCTAACAGTTGCAGTCCTCGTAGAACCTACCATCTGATTTGGTGGGTTTTACGCCCTATGACCCCCTTTTCCAACTTGTTTAACAAACCTGTTTTCGTTAAAACTGGTAATAAAATTTTACCCATCTCGACCACATCATGACACAGCACAATCGAGATCTGTACCATCCAGAACCCAGTTGAGTGGTCAAAATGGGGTAAAGTTATCAATTCTGAAAAAATGGGTTAGTTTTTGAAATGGGTCTTTAAAACGGGTTAGTTGGGATAAAACCCCAATGAGGTCAATAGATGATTGCATTACTAATTTCAAACCCCAAATTTGTTACGTGTCTTTGAATGGTCACTAAAGATAGATGGTTATGGCTTCGCCAAGCAGTTTGACCATGTTATCAGCATATTTTAATCACTGGAGCAAACTGCCTGGTTTGATCAGAACACAGAGTTCCTGTGGCCACTTGCCTTGCTCAAGTGTCCTTACTAAGGTTATTAAATAGATGTTTTTTTTTTCTTTTTTCCGTATAGCTTGATTAAAAGTCTGTTATATCTATGTCCTACAGTTCAACTCTTGTTTTCGAGGTTGAGTTAGTGGCTTGCAGACCAAGAAAAGGCTCTAACATTGCTAGTGTTTCCGAAGAGAGGGCTCGGCTAGAGTGAGTCCAACTTCCATAATTTATTTATTTTGGTAGTAGCTTATCTATTTGGCTTCAAATTGGCATTCCCTTTCTTCCTAGATAGTTTTTTTGATGATTCATGTTGAACTTCAAATCAGGGAGCTGAAGAGGCAGAGGGAGATGGCTGCTGCAACCAAAGAGGAGGAGAAGAAGAAGAGAGAAGAAGCTAAAGCTGCTGCTGCTGCCCGGGTACAGGCTAAACTGGATGCTAAGAAAGGTCAGGGTAAGGGAAAAGGGAAAGCAAAATAGGATTACCACTCGGTTCTCACAAAGACCCTTGAAATAAAGACATTAAAACAGTATTTAAATTTCCATGTAAGTTACAGAAGGGCCTCCCATGTAGTAGCCATAATCTTCCAATAACATATATGTTTTGGTCAAGAGACAATATAATCTCTACTACAGCATTAGCATAGAGAAATATTTCTCGAATTCTTGATCGATGGTCGGTTTTCTGGCGCCTAATCGAGTATCTGCATCCAAAAAAGTTAAATAGTTAATTGACAATGAATGTAGCAACGCAGAGTAAGCAAATATACTACATGATTTCACAACAACAAACTGCATTACTTTGTTTGATGCTCCATCTTCCGGAAGATAATACATAGGAATTTGGATTCGACCCGTTCCAAGAAAGCATCAAGTCGTTTGAACCCACATCTTGACATTCCTTGATTTCATCATTTGTGCATCCTGAGCAAATGGAATCGTCGTACTTTTCAAATTCACATAACTGGAGTTCCGTGTTTTGGGGTCCTGAATCAAACTGCAAGGCACCTGTGAGATTCATAGCGTCGTGTTTTCTGTCATCTGTAGTGCTTATTTTCGTTTTTCTGTTCAAGGTACTAAGGGTTTCTTTCAAACTGTTATCGCTGCAACTACAAGATGAAGTTGAGGGCTGATCATACGCATAAGTCTTTGGAAACTCAGGTTCAAACATATCTGCTGGATACAATGAGATGGCAGAGTTGTTTTCCCCAACAAAACTGTTGCTATCTTCTGCAGAATTGAGTGGTTTTACTTCTAGCCCTACGTCTTCTGGAAATGGAGATTCTTGTTTCGATCCAGCGCTTCTTTTCTCCCGGAATTTATGTTTCGGTGACGGTAAATCCGACTGCTCATCCTGTAACTTCCTTTTCTTGCTGAAATAAACAATCAGGAACAAGCCAAAACAAAGAGCAAATAGTATATCAGTTTCAACACTGTCTCCCTGTTACCTTTGATCCACCCTTTTCATGTTTGGTGAATTAAAGGTGAGGATCAAAAAGCTAATACCCTCTGCCAAGAGCTACATGTAATTTTCTTTCTGAATGTGTGATTGATTTTGTTTCTCAAAGCATTATAATTAGATCAAGATACACTGGGATCACTTTGATCATAATTGCAGGAAATGTATGAAATGGAGACGTCGAAAATCAATTATTGAACCGAGAAATCTGTTTATTTCATTTTGATTGTTTGATCCTATACCAAATTTTAGTAACTAAAAAACATGAGTGTTGTACAAAAAGGGATGTAAACAGAATTTTGGTAGTTTTAAATAGAAAGAAAATAGAGACCCAGAACTCAAACCTGTTAATTTCAGATGGGTTCTCCTTCTCTTCGTCTATCTCCATTGGATGCTCTAGCTCAGCCCCTCTTGCACTAATGAGAAGACTGAAAGAAGAAAAGGACAAATGAAGTGAAGGTGCCGACAATACTCAATAAAAGACTCTCTCTCTCTCTCTCTCTCTCTCTCTCTCTCTCTCTATATATATGTAGTTTTTGATCATTGTTTCCATCCTTGGATACTTTATGAGGTTATTGATATGTAATAGCCTTCAGGATCCTATACCATCCACGTGGTTGATCCACTGTAATCTGGACCGTTTATCAGCATGTGGGTACCACTGAGCCTTATCTTTGTCTCTCCTATAAAAAAAAAAGAAGTCACCCTCTCCTATAAATAAAAAAGAAGTCACCTTTTAATCTTATCCACAAGAAAGGCAAATACACTGAAGAGTCACAGACTGATCTCGTATGAAAGTAAGTGTGGAAGCGAGGACCCACTCCATTAATTGATTGAGAGTATAAACATGTGAAATGCTACAGGAACCTAGGCTATTATAAAATTTGACTTTACATATATCAAAATAAGAACCCCCACCAGTTTTATAATGGTATTTGACTTTAGACATAGATCAAAATTAGACCCCACATCAGTTTTATAATAGTATTATTTGGGGTGTAAGTTTGGGATTCCTCTAGCATTAAATAGTGGGCAACACCATTTAAAACTCGTAACACTTTGAACCGGATAGAATTCAGGCAGAGGCAGCTGGAAATCGGGATAATCGTTAAGATAGACAATTCAGACTTAAAATCGGTCTTAGGTGAACTGGTAGAACCGGGATATAGAGGTAATAAGAGGTCATTCTACCTTTGTGGGATTTAAACTCCCGACCTCCACTAGGGAAGCCAACGCTTCCAACCACTCAGGCAAGTGGTCTTCCACAAGGCTCTTCTTGATGACACTCATCTTTTGGCCTGCTCTCTTGCTTTATTTTGAACATAGTTTTCCTTTCAGACCAGCAAACTCTGTTATAGATCACCTGGACAGGCCATGAAGGTAAGGGTATCAAATAGCCCTGATTCAGGGTTCAATTCACCTCCCTCCTCTCTTTGATCCCCTTTCATCAGACGAAAAAATGAAACAAAAAAGATAATTTTACTAAATTAAAAGCGCATAAGAAAGAAAGAAAAAGAACAATCACGATTTTATTCTATCATGTTGTCAGTCTTACAATCTTCTTTCGATTATATTCACAAAATATATATATATAACGAGCTCAGTTTCTGGAACTAAATACCCCAATATCCTATAGCATTTCCTTCTTTTGGTGGATAAGCTGGGATCAGAACTTCCTTTCAATATGGCATAAATCATTCTGAAATTTATGCGTACGTGAGCTCTTCGTTAATATAAACATCAGAAGGTCAACTTGTGTATAAAAGCTTCACAAATTTGTGTATCATGTATGATGATAAACAAGGGCCCTCGTTCCATTCGACTCTTTCACGAGATAACCCAGCAGTAATTTACACAATGGGCTGGTTGAAATGGACCACACCCACCTTCGTGTCAGTGTCAGCTTCATCTCATCCATGTTAAGATTAGTAGCTTGCAAACCACTTCGCCATAACCTGTAACTAGGCCACAAAGGAACTCATCTTGGGGAGGATGATGTGGAGACTGCGCTGTCGTAGGCTGTCCGAAACCGTAGGCCTGAACCAATATGTCTTGAGGTCGGGCAGACCCATGTGAAAATGCTTGGCCCCAGCACCTGGGAGGAATCAAGTAAAGCTGGTTTAAATAAACTTCTTTCCAGAAAGAGGGAAAATGGAAGAAGAGAATAGGAGAACAAAGAAGAACAAAGTAATAGACCACGAAGTCTACTGTCGGTTGATTAGTTAGTTCGGGTTGATTCCTATAACTATAGGTGGAAAGACATTGGTCTTTCATTACTTTTAGTTCCCTTCATGGTCAGACATTTCACATTTGCCTTTGGATGAATTTTGCTTATGAAAAACAAATAATAATAATAATAATAATAATAACTACTATAGGTTGTGGCTTCCTGGCTAGCAGAGTGATAGAGAAGGCACATCTGACCAAGGTTTGAGCTTTGTGGAGATTGCGTGAGTGGAGATGATGTGGAATTGAATTACCAAAACATTAATAAAAGGGGTGCAAAAGTGGGACAAGCTAAAAACTCAGAAGGTGAAAGTCTAGGTCCTTCTTACAACCATCATGAGCATATTGTATGTAATCATCAGACAAAATGCAGGGAATTAAGATTCTTACTGTAGTTAGATTTTGGTAGGGACCAAGATCATATGGATGCGTATAGACGTTCCCAACCTTTTCCGCAAGCCACATTGCTCTAACTCCTTCGTGGTACTGCAATGGTGCCAATTAATCAAAATGATCAGAGAGATTGGCTGTGAAATTTTTCTAGCAAACATATGCAGAGGGTTATCTACATTCTGAAGTTCTCTTCAAACCTCTATCGTGGTTTTGTTCTGCAGAATGAGGTATACATGCCAGCCCAGCAGAATACCCAAAGCCATGGCTAAAGGAACCAGCAATACCCCAGAAATGATCTGCAGAGCATAAACGATGAGTAAATCAAGTTAAGTGTTAGATATCACTTCAAAGTTAAAACCATGGATCACATATGTACTTACATAATAGATTCTGGGAGAGCCATCATCGTTCTGATCATCCTTTTCAGCATCATTAATAACACTACCCACAAGCAAAATCTGAGACAAAATCATAAATTCATTTTTACTATTATTATGAACCCACGACAAACCCATTGACAAAATGGTCAAAAACACGAAGGGCTATGAAGATCAATGCATACCAGTGAGTGGACACATGCAGTTACTGCATACAGCACAAAGACAAAGAAAATCTTATAGTTTGCATGACCCACACAGTTATTGATCCAGATGCAATGGTGATCCTGCATCAAGGAGATGACAATTTAGAGATCTAATTGGGAAGTTGAGAATAACCTATAGCCAATGGATATAATACGACTCGTCCGTACCATTCGTAAAACACATCGCTTGCAAACACGACAGTGATGTGCTCGGGGAGGCTTATAGCGGGAGCACTTTTGGCAGTATCTTAAATCCCCACCCTGCAAGACAATCCAAGAGACCAAGTGAGGTTTTGGTTGGACCAATTAAATACTTCCAAACTCATTACAAAATGAATACAGATTCCAAACTCAAACTGCATTCGTTTTCAACTTTATCTTTCTAACAATTAACTGAGGCAATATTTTCCTGTCAAGATGCACCTGACAGCAACAAAACTATCTCTATATTTCTCTCAGCACGCGTCAATAGTACTTCACATGATGGGTGCAGAAACTTCTGCAGATTTGAAGTTTGGAAGACAACCACTTCTCACCCTACCCGACAATTTCGCTACCATGAAAGAGCCTTTTCAACTTTTCACATATTGGAAAGGAATTCTTCAAAAGCATGCAATTAAAACTTAAATGGACTTGTGGATTAGGGTCTTGATAAAGATATAGTAACATGGGCTCTATCTTGAAGGGATGTCGTCTTGATATAATTATCTCTAAGACTGAACCCTTTTTAGAAAATTATTTTGAGATTATGGAATAACAAAATTATTCGAGGCTTCGAAGTGAAGGATATTTGCAGTCTGCCTGAAGCTAATGTCCAATACATTTATAGTAAATTCGAGCTACTCTCAAGCAGGTAAGAAATATAAATAGAGGTGTCTAATCCTCTTAGATGGTTAGACATTCAATCAATGCTAGAAATAATAGAAAAAGGATACATTTACCACAAGAAAGAACTAAATCCAGCTTAAACTTAAATTCCATAAAGTAACAGATTAGTACCAAGGGAAAAAAGAATATCCAACTCTAATGGATAACCATGAGAAGAACAGAACAGTCCGAAAGATCTCGCAAATTCGACAATCTTTACTGATGGTAACACTCACCAATTACTATAGAATGTGAGTTAATTAGTTAGAATTCATTAAATCCATATAGAAAGTTTGAACTAAATCATTTAAATTTATCTACAACTGAGTAATCTACAAATGGCACACTTCTACTCTTAATCTCTGGACAAGGATAGAAACCGTTCTAGGGCAACCTAATAAAAGTTTCAACTTTCCATATTTGGATAGATTCGTTACAGTTAAAAAAAGATGCTCCTCCAAACTGGCTACTGCGTCCTTCTACTTTTCTGGATTTATTTACTTTTCGTAACCCCTAATTGATATTTTTGTTTTCAAATTCCAGAACAGATAACAACACGCAGAGAGATGATCGATCAAGAGAAACCAATTGTAAACCTAAATTTTCAATTGAAATAGAGAAGATAGGTCACAGAAGGAAACCGAAAAAACCTTAAAGATCCGAGATTTATAAACTGAGAAACAATCTAGAGAGAGAAAGGAAAAGGAATTTTGGTTTTTTTTTAAAAAAAAAAGAGCTCAAATTGGGATCATGAGCTGACCTTCCTCTTGATTTCATGGATGGGAGTTTCAGAATCTTCGATGTCGGGCATGAAAGTAGAAGGAACACCACCTGGATCTCTGACGATGGCGATCCAATAGGTGACCAAGCACACGATGGCCGTTAGAGTGAAAGTAACGGCGTTAAGAAGTCCCGGAGAAGTCATCAGACCGAACCAACCGTCTATAAACACGAATACTGTCGAATAGTAAATGTAACAGATCGCCGCGAATACTACTATGATCGGGAAAGTGATGGTCCCGCTCTGCCTCATCTCTCTCTCTCTCTCTCTGTCGACTCGAAAGGTTCTTTCCGGTACGACTGTTATTATCGAGCAAGGAAGTAAGAAATATGGGTTGATACGAAGAGGGGCATTTTGGAGATTTTGACAAGGTCCACCGTCAGCAATTAGGGGGGGCGGCGGCGGAGATCGGTCATGGAGTCGAGTCGGCGTTTCTAGTTAGTAGGGAGGTGGCGCTAACGGTATTCAGTAAATAATTCGACGGCGATATTGAGACGAAAACCGGGATATCAAGATTCAGGGTGGGTTAGATATTGTTGCAGTTGGATTCTTTGTATTGACGTAAATGCCCTTCACTTTCGTTTTGGCCGAGATGGACATGGACTGCGATATATATATACGGTTCTGGACCCACCTTAGAGTGGTGGATCCTCCGGGATGTTGCAGTGGGATGATGGACCAGTCGGTTATGGGCCCAACTTATGAAATTGGCGAGTGTTACCAGCCCATTCAAAAATTTGAAAGCAAGCAAGTAAGCATTAATTAATTAATTATTTAGTTTCAAATTAGGTGTCATTGAACTCTCAATTTAACAAACATCAGTACCCAGTATCACCAGCCCATGCAAACTAATTAATTAATTAAGACCAATATTTAATTAATTATGAAAAACGAACACATAATTGTCGAATTTTTTCTTGCAGGATCTTTTACAAAAATCTTCACCAATTCTTGGACAACTAAAACAATAAATCGAATTAAAAGGAAAAAATGAAAAATGAAAAATGAAAAATGAAAAATGAAAAATGAAAAATGAAAAGAGAAAATATTAAGTTAAGACACTCTCGCAAGCAAAAAAATAAAAAATAAAAATCCGGAGCAATGGTCAACATTGGGGGAGATCGGATGGTGGAGGCGGCAGTTTCTGATGAGGGAGTTTCCCATCCAAGACAATCCATGCCATCTTTAATCCCCATGATGTGTGGACCTCCAGATGGCAGTGCATGAACCATACACCTGTACACAAAGTCAACACCATCATCAAAATCCCAAAAGTCAGCACACAAAAACATCAAAATGAAATTTCGCTGACTCAATAAAAACTAATTAATGATCCAGTGTGTAGCATTGGCAATGATCATTTGTTTAGTTTTAATTGCAATGGATGGCCCACCTGGATTATCTGCTAGGAATCGGATGGCGACCCAACCGCCAGATGGCACACCAACAGTGTTCCTCTCAACAGGGTCCACCAGATTGAACTTGGCTGGATCCTTCTTGGGGTCATAGTTGCCGAAGCCTTGGCCAACAACAAAGAAATTAAACCCATGAAGATGTAGAGGATGGCTCTCTGCACCGAGGATGCTGGTGTCCTGCATTACCAGCTCCACTCTTGTGTTAAAAGGAAGCACCACCACTTTTGTGCCACTGCTCACCAAGGTGTTGTTAGGTGGAGTGCCAGTGTAATTGAATTTAAAAAGTGGGTTAGTAGGGAAATCAGTAGTGTAAACACCTTTGGACTGCTTAAAGAAGTGGGCTTGGAGTAGGGCTGTGGTTGGGAGTGTAAAAGATACATTGTTAACCGAAGCTGCAAACTTGGTCCCATTGGGTCCTTGGCAGGTTTGGTTCTGTGGACACGGGTTCGAGCCCAAGCCCACGGTGAAGAAAAAATGTCTATCAATGGTTTTAGGGACATTAGCCGGGAATTGAGCATTGGCAAGGCTGCGGAGTTTGTTTGTGAATTTGGTAGCAAAGGATGTGTCATTGAGTAAAGGAAGAGTTGGTTTCAAGATGGGAAGTTTCTTCTTCATCGAATTCTTTGATGTATTAGAGTGATGGTATTCAAGAATGGCCGCGGTGGTGGAATTGTCGAAGGTACCGAGGCCTGTGGCATAAGGTCTAGCTGCCATGAGGAAGGTGGCATTAGGGAGGTGAGGTTTTGTCTTGAGAAGGACATTAGTGGTTTGACCAGGGGCGATGAGGAGGGTTTTGGTGGTGAATGGTTTGACATAGATGGCATCAACATCGACGACAGTGAGAGTGTGGTTAGCAATGCTGAAGAAGAGCTCGTCATTGAGTGCAGCATTGATCAGACGCAAGAGGTATGTCTTCCCGGGATTCACCTTCAGCCTGAATGTATCTGCAATTTAATACTCAGCTCAATCAAAAGTGTATCATAGGGCAACTCTAATATAAAAAGTAAACCTCCAGTATTATTACCCTCATTTGTATGCAAGGATGGACATGGTTCATGTTGTCTCATTGTATGTAAAGCGCATCCAGTGACTAAGCTCACAAATTTTTGGCCCAGGTACAGTCTAGGTTGGGTTTTTTTAGATTGTTTTTGGTACCAAAAACAATCAGCTTCAAACTGGGCTTTGATCAGGTCAGTTTAGATCAAGCATCAGGATAGGTTCCAAAATGTCAAGCCCAATTAAGCACCAGCAAAGATGAAGAAGTTTGTGGGTCAAACAGGTTACTCTGATATTTGAACTAGAGATCTAAAATTGGGGGATAATAGGGTCCAGTGAGTGGGGGTAATCGGGTCATGGGCCAAATTTTACCTTTAGCGGAGCAGTTGTACAGGGGCCCCGGAAGTCCATTGAAGGTATAAGCATCAGAAACATTAGGGCCTGCTCCAGTTTGAAGAGCCTGGTTGATAATAGCCTCAGTATCCGCATTAAACCACTCTCCTGCATGGGAGGGATATATACAAATTTTGAAATAAATTAGGTAGTAGATAGTAGTAGTCAAGCAATTTGTTGTTGGGGGGGAAATTCAACTAATTCTTACCGAATATGATGGGTACTTCTTTGTCGGGTTTGGGAAATGGATAAGGGACGTTGCGCTTGGGTAGGATCACAATGGGTCCATAAAGGGTTGACCTAAGCCATGAAATGTGGGCATGCCAAAACAGAGTCCCTCTCTGCCCAACAATGGTGAAGTTGTACACATAGGTTTGCCCTGTCTGTATGGGGCACTGAGTCACATATGCTGGTCCATCTGCCCACCCGCTTCGAAGTTGTCGAACTCCATGCCTATTAATTAACCAGTTCCGAAACCAAAAAGAGATTTTTGGATTATTAATTTTTAGCTCTTAATTGTCACGAGTTAATTGAATTTGTAAGGCTTAATATTATTATTTGATTAATTTGCACATACCAATGCAGGGTGATATTGTTCTGGACATGGTTAACAACTTTAACGACGACACGGTCACCCTCCCTAGCGATGATACGAGGCCCCGGAAACTGTCCATTGACAGTCACAATAGTCTTTGAATGACACAACCTTGTCACATTCTGCAATTTAATCTGCAAATTGAGAATAAAAATCAACTATTAAGTATATTATTGTAAATTAAGACGCAACTTAATTAGACTAAATTAATTACATATATAATTAAAAGCCATGCAACGACGTGTACGTACATTGAACTTGTAGTGTCTTGTAATGCCTGAAGCAGCAGCAGCAGCAGCAGCAGCATGCTTATTTGCAACTACAAGCTCAGGCAAGAACCACAAGGAACTTAAAACAATTAGAAGCAGAGCTGCAGCTGATGTTCCCATTGATGATAGATGAACAGAAGCCATGATCATCAATTTTTAATTGTTTGACAAAGGTATATATAAGATGATAAGATGATGAACTACTGATGAAGAGATAAGTAGTTAATTAGAAAGATGTTTCTGATGATGATGATGATGATACTACAGAGAGCTAGAGCTATGAGATATGAGATGAGCTTGTGATCGATCATGAGGTCCTTAATTTATATACACAAGCTAGGGATGGGGCTGTGTTTGGTTGATTAATTAGGTGTATGTATTATGTATCATACACAAGCTAGCTAGCAGAGTTGAAGAAGACGAGTTTCAACTTTTTTTTTTGGTTCAGTTGCCACTTTCTAGGGTCCCCCAATAAAGTAGTAGCCAATTTGTATTTTACTTTAAGAGTGTTCCAAACAGACTAATATATATATATCTACTTTATTTTATTATTTGACTTTCTTTCCATTTTCGTCAATTAATGATATCATTTTCTTTTTAATTACAAATGCCTTTTTACTGTTTCTTTATTTTTGATTTGTGATTCGTCAGTTACAACTTACAACAACTGTTATAACAAAAACACCTGAATTACGTGAGAACGTTATTCTTCTCTTAATAAAACTCATCCCATGCAAATTCAAGGGTGTCAATGGATCCAATTACTGAACCAAACTATGGAATCGATTTTTTTTTTTTTTTTAATTCTGATTCCACATTTTTAAGATATGATAGGAATACAAACCAAAATTGCTAGGAACAGGAACCATTAGTATTTTAACAGTTTTAATTTTGGGTACTTTGATCTCCGCTAGGAATCGAAGCCCAACCGATAGAAATCGAAACCGACTCATTAATATTGGCCTTCTCCTCCATTGATTTTCTATTTGTTTATTGTGACATTTTATGCATATAAAAATTGAATATCGTAATAAGATGTTAAGAACCGACTCATTTTTTTTTTGGGGAAAGATACGCGGGGTTAAGAAAACCCCAACGGACTCATTTTAATAATTTCCATTCCCAGTAGTTCAATAATAACTGAACCAGAATCGATCCATTGAAACCCATGGATGCAATAAAGCCTCTTTTATAATTTCAACACTAGTCAACGGACACTTTTTATAAAAAATTATTTTTAATTTTATTAGTTTTAAAAATTTTATTGTAAATATTTTATTTTTTAAAAACTTTTTTTATTTAGTGTGAAAATATATATATATTTTTTTATATATATTAGACTAAGTATTTAAAATGTAGGTTTTTTTAATCCACACCTAAGAGAGGATTTTGTTAACCCAATGTTTCATCTTTATAATATATATTTCAAGATAAGGATAACGAAACATTTTTTTTAATATGATCAATCCGATCTTTAAACTACCCGTAACAACTTATGAAAAAATATTATAATTTTGCATTATCTCAATGATTATAAATTCAAAGAAAAAAAAATTGATCAGATAAAAGATAAAATTATAAATTTTAAAAAGTTAATTACTGATGAGAATAGTCAAGCCCAATATATAATGATCCTGGGCCACTCCACTCATTGTCAATTAGTTTTGAGTTAGATGCCCACAAACTTAATATGGTATTAAAGCGCAGGCCCAACGGCCACACGTGCTTCCCGTCATCTAAAAAGAATTCTACGTGTTAGGCGCAAAAGAACGCCACATGTAAGAGGGCGTGATGAAAATAGTCCCCAATAGAATATATGAGAGCTTCGTAAATTCAATATATAATAATCCTGAGCCACTACACTCATTGCCAATTAGTTTTGAGTTGGATGCCTACAAACTTAATAATTACCATGGAAAGGTATGAGGTAAAATTTTGTGAGGGCAACATGGCAATGTGTAGAGGACTAGGGGTTTATAAATTTGAGCATATATAAAAGATAAATTGATTGCAAAGACAATAAATAAATAACTAAATAAGCATGAGGTGATTAATTGATTATATATATGTTTGGGGGTTCCAAGCAAAAGCAATATCAATATTCCATGGTTGGCGTTGCTGCTGCTGCTGCTGCTGCTTGTTGTTGTTGCGTCCTACGTAGCCTTCAACCTCCTACCGTTATTCTTGGTAGTGAAGGAAAATCATCACCAGTCGTACTACTGCTGGATCCCATCTGATTGATCTCTCTCTCTCTCTCTCTAACTTTGTCTTTGTCTTTGTTTGTCTTGTTTTGTTTTCGCCTAACAAATTAATTAAGACGTTTTACAGTTAGTTGAAGTTGTTATTGTTGTTTTGGGGTGGGATATTGGTGATGATTAGCTTGCCTACTATTACTAACTAACTAACTAACTAATTAATTAATAATTGAACACATGCAATTGGCTGGCGGTTGAGGTTCATCCCCTAGCTACGTCATCAATTTGAAAGATCAGTTTCCAATTAACAGATTCCTGGATCTCATCATAATAATTGATAAGACAGCAGCAAATTAAGACTTAAATAGTTAATTATAAAGCCCTAATAATTAACTAGTTAATTAGCTATCTACCCTCATCTGCCAGATCGATCGATCGTTTATCTAAGTAATTAACTCTTTCCTGCACTCCAGGTTTTCATCAGATCCTCATGTACACGTGAAAGGCACTGCTACCTACCTACCGACCTACAGTATATATATAGTCTATTAATTACATGATATCGATTTCAAAAAAAAAAAAAAAAAAGAAGCACATACAGAAGATATATCACAGTACAGCTGATGAGTTGGATGTCCAAAAATATTGTTTTTTCATAACAAAATATTGGTGAAAATTATAGAATCTAATCCACAGGAGCTGCACCACATCCACAAGATCGATTAATATAGTTAGTTAGTTAGTTACGGGTTTCCAACGGCTGTTTCTAAGGAACCAATGACTTTTTGACCAACAAATGATATATGGGCCTGATTAATTAAAGGAACTAAATTAAGTGTAAAAGTTGCTTCGGTCAAAGTTTCAAGCAATTGATGTGCTCCTAAATTGGTGTTGGCAACCGTAAGTCAAAACGCTTAAGAGTGCATTTGGCAATGAGAAGCAGCTTCTGCGTCTAAAAAAAGCAAAAGTACTTTTGAGAAGTAAAAAATAAAGAGAAATTAGTATAGTAAACTATTGACTTATAAGTCTAAAAAAATGATGAGTTATTAGTTGTTACATTGTACTCGAGGAGAAGCAACTTCTAAGAAGTAGAAAAGCAAAAAAAATTTGCTCCAAAAAAAAGTAACTTTTTTGCTTCTAGAAGTCACTTTGAAAAAATGTTACCATACAAACTTTTTTGCTTTTTGACTTAAAAGCAACTTCTTAAGTGGTTGCCAAACGGCCTCTTATACTTCTATGGAAGCACTTCTACTTTTGAAAAGTCAAAAGTTCAATAAAAGTAACTTCTCACAAGTCAAAAGTAAAATAAAATAAAGAACTTTTCTACTTATATAAGTAATTTTATTTTTGCATTTCATATATGTTTTTCTATTTTTTGACTTATATAAGTAGAAAAGCTACTTATTATTGTGTTGCCAAACACCTTTATTAAGTGGTGTTTTAATTTTAAAAGTGATAAAAATTAATTAATTATTATTTTTTTTTGAAACCGTGTGAGCAGACCCTTCTCATCTACACACAACCAAGAGGAATTTAATAAGAGTAGCCATCAGGAGGATTGAACCCAGGACACCCATGTTGAAACTATTGAACGATTATATCCAAAATTATTAATAGATTTTAAACTATCGGATTATTATATCCACCACTGTGCTCGAGTGCTTTGTCAAAACCATATACCTAAACTTTGTGTCCTAGGAACTTATCTTAACCTGTCATCTTTCATTATCTCAAAAACATTTTTATTCTAATGCCTTCCCCTGATCATGATGAAATTAAAAAAAAAAAAAAATGCCTTCCCTTTACATTTCTTTGAGTTTTGTATCCCACTCATCTAATACTCATATTTACCTAAATCTTGAGTCCTACATGAAGATGATGTAGGGCCTGATTTTTTGTGAGATGATCTCTTCCTTGTGTAGATCAATATCAATCTTTAGATCATCTTCATTTAAGTTCTATACAGACCCGTCTAAAGGTGTGATAAGTAAGAGTTGCTAATAAAAAAAAAATTAGGGTGGAAGCAAAGTAGTTTGCCTTTGGAAAATTACAAAAGTGTCAACGTCTATAAGAAAATGTTTACTCTTTTAAATGTTCTGTATATTCCGTCGGTTATCATATATAGTCTTACACACTGATTGCACTTGTCTGTAGGGCCTACCCGGTGCTAATATTTTTTTTTGTGAAGATGATTTTCTATTTTATGTAAATTTAAATCATCCCTTGAAGTATTTTTACGTATGTGAAACTTCAAAGTGTGCGTCAATTGGTTAAACTTTTACCTTATAATTTAAGGGTAATGAGTTCTAAATTAAAAAAAATAAAATAAAATAAAGAAGAAAAGTTGATATTCAAATTGGTGTTTTATATTATTGAGGGCATGCACCCGGCAGAACACATTTGAATTCATAATAATGTTACAAAACACAAAACCCTCTCTGCTGCTCTCTGCTTTCTCTCTCTCTCTCATCAGTCGAGGAATGGAAACAAATTAAAAAACCAAATCAAATCAATCATCAAAGGGTAAACTTTAACACTGATTTCATGAACCAACACAGACAAATAAAAACTGAATTTTGATAAGTTAAGAAAAAAAAAAAAAGAATCATCCTGCTGCTCCCAAACTAAAATGATTCTCGATTGCAATTGATGAAGAGTCAAATTAATGACGAATTAAGGTCAACACTTTGGAAGATCAGAGGGTGGAGGTAGCAGCTTCTGATTGGGGAGCTTCCCATCCAATACGACCCAGGCCATCCTCAACCCCCATGTTGTGTGGACTTCTAAGTGGCAATGCATAAACCATACCCCTGTTCACCACCAAATCATCCAAACAAATTAACACAATTAGCACATAACCTCTAGTTTTAATCCACAATTAATGAGTGAATGCTAGGTTGGGGTGTCAATAAGTAGTAACCTCAGGCCAGAACCGAAACGAACTGGAACCAATTTTCCCGGTTCTGAGTACTGGAACTGGAACACACCCATTGAAACCCAAAAAAAAAATGCTATGTACGTACCTGGGTTGTCAGCGAGGAAACGGATGGCAACCCAACCGCCGGATGGAACCGCAACAGTGTTTCTCTCAACAGGGTCGACCAGATTGAAGTTGGCAGGGTCTTTGTTAGGGTTGTAATTTCCAAACCCTTGCCCAACTACAAAGAAATTGAAGCCATGAAGGTGAAGTGGATGGCTCTCGGCACCCAAGATGCTTGTGTCCTGCATCACTAACTCAACGCTCGTGTTAAAAGGAAGCACCACAACTTTGCTGCCATTACTGACCATGGTGTTGTTAGGTGGAGTTCCTGTGTAGTTGAAAGGCTTTTGTGGGTTTGTCGGAAAATCCGTCGTGTAGACACCGTTTGACTGTCCAAAGTAGTGGGCTTGGAGAAGAGCCGTGGTTGGAAGTACAAACGAGATGTTGTTCATGGAAGCAGTGAACCTGGTGCCATTAGGTCCTTGGCAGGTCTGGTTTTTAGCACAAGGCTGAGTACCTAATCCAACTGTGAAAAAGAATCGTTTTTGTACCGTCTGTGGGACGTTACAAGGGAATTGAGCAGTGGCAAGGCTTCGAAATCTGTTGGCAAAATTGGTGGCGGAGTTAGTGTCGTTGAGAGCAGGAAGACTAGGTCTGAAGAGTTGCAGTTTCTTGATTGAGTTATTGATAGATGATGAAGATAAGTTGGAGGGTGGTTGATGATATTGGAGGATGCCAGAGGTGGTGGAATTGTCGAATGTGCCGAGACCTGTGACATAAGGTCTTGCCTCCATGAGGTAGGTGGCTTTGGGGATGTGGGATTTGGTCTTGAGAAGGACGTTGGTGGTCTGTCCTGGGGTGATGACAATTGTGTTTGTTTTGAATGGTTTAACATAAACCGCATCGGCCTCTACGACGGTGAAGGTGTGGTTGGCGATGCTGAAGAAGAGCTCGTCGTTGAGTGCAGCATTGATCAAACGTAGTAGGTATGTCTTCCCTGGTTTCACCTTCAGCCTCAACGTATCTGTCATGTACCGTACCCATACATATATGTAAAAGGGAAAACATATCAAACACCTAGTAGTACTACTATAACATGATGAATACTTGTGAATCATATTAGGTCGTGTACATGTCATGTCGGCTAATATAGTTAAATTAAATGATGTTTACATTCCACGTCAATTATATACATATAAATCAACTGACACATTATATGGTGCTAAACTGCTAATTCAAGTGTGGGGATCATATTTCACATTATGGGTGAATGAAATTTAAAGGCCCAATATGTGGTTATGCAGCCAACCAAGAGGGCCCGCCAAGCCAGTAATGGGCTTTCTAACGATAATCCAAAGAATAGGCCCATTTCCAGTTATACTTAAAGAAATTCAGGTTATATATATTTTACCAAAATGACTGATGAAATAGCCTCTTGCTAGCTAATACGTACCGTTAGCTGAGCAGTTATACAAGGGACCAGGAAGTCCGTTCATGGTGTAGGCGTCGGAGACGTTTGGACCTCCTCCCGTCTGTATAGCCTGGTTGACGATTGCCTCGGTGTCTGCATTAAACCACTCTCCTGGAATTCGAAGAATTTAGTTTAGGTTAACGTACAATTAATGAAACTGTATAATATAGCTCGCTGCTTGATCGAACGTCAACTATTAATTACATACCGAACATGATGGGAACTTCCTTATAAGGTTTGACGAAGGGGTAAGGGACATTGCGCTTAGGGAGGATGACGATGGGTCCATAAAGTGTCGATCTCAGCCATGAAATGTGGGCATGCCACCACAGAGTACCTCTCTGCCCAACAATGGTGAAATTATACACATAGGTCTGGCCCGTCTGTATGGGGCACTGAGTCACGTAGGCCGGCCCATCAGCCCATCCAGTTCGAAGTTGTCGAATTCCATGCCTGTTAACAAACAAAATATATATTATTTTGTGTGATGCTATTAGTTAAATTTCTAAAAGTGAAGCTACCTAAAATTATTAAATTTTAGGTCCGAAATAAGATTTATTGTTATTCTAAACCTAGAGTATCATATATTTTCTTTTAATTAAATAATAAATAGTATAAGGATCATTTTGTCTTTTCACCTGGAAAACTGTAAAATATTATAATGTGCAACAACCTAGCTAGTTAACAAAAAAAAAAAAAAAAAGCATATATAAACCTATTGTACGTTAAAGATGAGGGTAGGGGGTGTTATATAATTCGATACCAATGAATGGTGATATTGTTCTGAACATGATTAACAACCCTAACAACCACCCGATCCCCTTCCCTTGCAACAATCCGAGGCCCCGGAAATTGTCCATTCACGGTCACAATGCTCTTTGTGTGGCACAAACGTGTTACATTCTGCATCTTAATCTGCACGTACAAATATATATATATAGTTCAAATGAATTTGATGAAAAGAAAAATAATCAGAACCCATAACCCATTTTTCATTTCACTTCTGTATATATATATATATAGGGCACTACATGCAGCTATTGGTTTAGTCCCATGCAAACAAAGACGACCTACATCAAAATTGTAGTGCCTTGTTATGCCTCCCTGCTGCTGCTGGGCAAGTATGCTCTCCGGGAAGAGAGAGAAAACGCTCAATACAAAGATCCAAACTCCCATTGAAACTGCAGATGATGATGATGATAATGCACCCATCTCTGATCTCTTTCTCTCTCTAGGTAGCTAGCAGAGAATTAGTAGTTATTAATGAAATAACTGAATTCTCATGTAATAAGCTGCAGGTAAATGAATTAATGTCTAGGGTTGTAAGCAGGTTGTCTATTTATATATATATGAATGTATATATGATCAAGTAAAGAACATATATTCTTGTGGTCTATCTGTTGATGATCGAGTAGGTGATATAAGAGATGATGAGCTGCTAGCTGCAGCTAACTAGAAGTGTTGGTCGAGCTGAACTTTAGAGTGCTACCCAAGTCATGAATATTATTTTAATGAAGTACTTCATTTTCAATCATCTGTCAATCTGTTTCAATCCCATCCATTTAGCTACAGTGCAAGTCATCGGTCGATCCCCATAAATGATGTCCTTCGATCAACCTTCAATAGTTTTGTTTTGCAAGTGATTTTGACTTATCACCATCTTTAATTAGTACATTAAGGATGGATAGTTAATTTCTAGACCTGATCATGTTAAGGGTAGGTGGGTGGCTACCTAGCTAGCTAGCTAGGGGAAGTCTAATTAATTAATTAAAATGCTCTCCTAGCTCCCTCCCATGCAAAATAATAACTAATTACATTAACATCAAAAGTTAGATCAAATGAAGGCATATATATATATGCAAATAAGCTCCTGGAAACCAGGATGACTAAAATTAATGTTAATGACCTATTTACTATAAGGGTTATATTGGCAATATTGCCCATGGACGGACCTAAAATGAACCGGATTTCACGGGTCGGTTCAAAAAGTGCATGTACGCGTACTACTGGACAAGAACAACCGAGAACCGGGTTGACCCGGCTTAATAGATAGAGTAGACCACTACGGCCGGGTCGTCTAGTTCAATGATGGGTACGGTACGGTTCTAGTTAATTTCTAGAACATTGAGATTTAATTTGTGGTGTAAGACTAGGTTGGTGTAAGAGTTGGATATTCCTAACAAAGATAAGGACGTAATACCCAACTTTCTTGAAAAGTAAAATTAATTTGGAACTCGATCGTTAATTTTGTTTTACCTAAAAAACCATCACCTACTACTTACTTCCTAATTTATTAGTATTAGAATTATTATTATTATTAATGCTTTTGTACTAAGAAAAACCAAATGTATGATACAAGAATCAACAGATTTGAGAATTAATAATTAAGTTGATCCATGACAGCCTGATATATAGAAGTGCATGACATTCCTAAACTGGCCCACCCATATTACAAAACAAATGCTAGATACTTATATGGCAAGGTGGGACCGTGGGACCTATCACTTTTCCCCTCCCAAACTTATGTGGTAGTGGAACTCACCATGCCACATAAGAATCTGGCATTTTTTTTGTAATATAGTCGGGTCAAACAACAGCGCTGTAAATATTATTAAGTATACAGTTAGTTCAGAACCCCACCTCCTTAAAGTTCACTCTTGTCCTCTCTGCTTCTCATCAAGTCTAAATAAATAGAACAAAACATGCTTCCCTAAATATATAGTTCCACCTTGATTACCTGGGTGGGTCTTAATCAATCCATTGTAACAGTGCCGTTACGTCACAAAGGTGAACTTTCAAGTCATCATGTTTGGATGACTGGATTAATAGAATCGCATCAATTAAGTCTCGAAAATGTGATTCTATTTCAATATTTGATTAGCTTTTTAAACTCGAAATCTCCTTTCTCTAAAATAGGGGAATAGCAAATTTATTGGAGAAATGGGTTTGTCATTCCCCTCACCACGAATCACATTACAGAGGAGTAAATAGAAGATCAATTTTCTCTCAATATATAGAATTAAATTTAGAATCTCAAATCAAATTTATAAGTAATTAACGCAGGAATTAAAATTAATTAGACCCATATTTTCTTGAAAGTTCTGCCTTTCAAAAAAGTTTAAAAAATAAAACAGTTAAATTGCTAGAAAAATGCATGCATCAAAACATCATTTAAGAAAAATTATGAGGATATGATCAAATTAAGATAGAATGTCAGTTTTGGTGGTAACTCACACAATAGACTATACAAGTACATATGTATGATTCAAATTTGGTTATTGTTTTTAATTATTATCAACTTTCACACAGGTAATCCAAAAACAAAAAAATTAAACTTTCACACAGGCAATCAAAATGAAATTTAGGGCAGTCTCATGACTAATCCCAGATCATGACTACTGCCATCACTCCCACCCCAAGAAGCACAGCAAGAAACCTAAAAAATGGGGTATCGAAGTAGCTAGGTTCTTTTGGTTTGAAGCCTTTGGAAATGAGATGGTTAATAGCCACATAGATGAAAATTCCACAGGCAAACCCCATGGAGATGGCATAGATCCAATCAGCTACTTTTCCTTGTGTTGTGGCATCGATGGCAATGCCAATGCCTACTCCAATTGGACTCGAAACAGCGAATGCGAAAGAGTAAGCAACGGTCGTTACGAATGGCCTCTTCGGTATCAACCTAAGCAGTGCAATTCCCATGGCGATGGCTGCAAATATCTTGTGCAAGGATATGGTCCACAGGTTTCTCCATGCATCTTTCTTAGTATCTGAAAATTTATAGTTTTGATTTTGATGTAATTACACATATACCTTTCACAATTACCACCTCTAGTTAGCGAAGAAAATCACTCAACTAATTAAAGAAACAATGGGGCCGTGTACGTGGTTCGCGATTTTAAACACCGGAAACAATATTCTTTTTTGTAAATCCTAAGACATAGTTTTGAATGTTAATAAAATGTTGATTAGTTTAGGTGTAAATTAGTTTTTGAATCACGAACCACACGAGCTCTAATTAATTAGTTTGATGATCATTGATTCTCATGGAGATTAGTATAATCGATGTTATAAATTAATAATTAGTTATAAATTAATAATTAGTTGTGCTAGCTCATTTCATACAACATACATGAAAAAAAAAAAATGTTTTTATCTGAAAAAGAAATCAGCTTAATTAGATTGTCATTGATCATCATGAAGAATAGATGCCAACATAATTGATTATAAAGAATAACTTGTTGATTTTCTATCCTTAACTCATTATCTACAAAAACTAGTGATTAGGGTTAATGTAATCACTTAATTTGTTATCTCATGCTCACCTTCCACCCAATACCAGTACTAATACTTAATTAGTAGCCCTACACACCAATAGTGATGATGAACCTAGCTGATTGGTGATTTCTAACTGTTGGATTTGAACATTTTTCTGATTATGGCCATAAAATCAATCAATCAACCCCATAGACCTGTGGGTCAAACCTTAGTGTTTTTAGTGAACCCCAAAAGAATGTAAGAAGTGGCATGCAAATTAAAGGGACGTGATCGAGTTGGTTAATTTGCTACAATTAATATATTGATCAATGTATAATATAATGTACAACGTATGATAACATACCTGCAACTCCAACGGCTATTCCCTCAAACACTGAATGAAAGCAAAGTGCAAGGATGAGAAGAACAGTATCTCCAAACGACGACGTCTTCAAGAAAATTGGCGGTTCATGGTTCATATGCGATTCGTGTTCGTTACTGCTCCTTCTTCCTCCTTCTTCAACCTCAATTTTAGCTTCAGTTTGAGAACCTCTCGTGACATACAAAATGATGCAGTCACCAAACATGGTGAGGAGATAACCAAATGAAGCCAGCATGAATGCAAAAGGGTAGGTTTTGGTGGTTAAATCTCCAAAAGTCGCATTCGAATCGCTCAAGAAATGCATTAGAGAGGTCCCAAGAAAAACCCCACCAGCAAATTGAGTACCCAACAGAAGGAAAGTCTCATTCCATCGGTAGAAGTAAGGAGATACTCCTCCTACAAAAGTGCTCACCAGAAGTATTATAAGACACCATATTTTAACCAGAACTAGACCCTTTGAATGTAAACCATGGCTGCTGCTGCTGCTGCTGCTGCTGTCGCCGTCACCGCTGCTCACATGATCCTCAGCATCACCATTATCATGACTACCTCCATGACCATTCACCACTTGAGAGAATAATGGAATAAGAGATAAGATGAGGATCAGAATTGGTAGTGTTGTTGACCTTATTACAGTTTTATTCTTGGAACTGTAACAGGCCATGGATGACCTAATTGAAATCATCTCTCTAGATTTAATCTATCTCTTAAATTTTTTTTGGTCATGTAAGAAGAGGAGAAATGAGATATAGGAGTGTAGTACAGAGTTGACAATGGAAGGTTAAAATAAGCATCAGTAGTAGTACTACTACGTTGACATTTCAAGTTTGAACTTGTACTGCACAAGCCTATCAATATATGGGCCCGCCCCGGCCCTAATAAGAGGCTAATTAAGCCGCAAATTAATTAATAATTAATTATTATGATGAAGATCACGATGAAAAATGCTAAGTTGTCCTATAGAAAAATATAAACTTATCATTAGTTAATTACTTAATTTAACAAGAACAACTATTCTTGGGTCTTTTCTGTTGTTATCCTCCCCTGTATGGGTCGGGCTTAAAACATTTTTTTAAGCTCGAGTTCGTGGAATTTTTTTGGAAAATACCTCACCTCTAGAGAGGAGGGATTTGTACGAGCAGAAAAAGAAAACAAACAAGGGGAGACAAAAAGCCGAGCTACTACCTTAAACGACCACCACACACGTAGTTGCACACTTTTTTTACTTTGGTACTCAAAAATATTGTACTACATTTAAAAGAAAATTAATGAGCAGTTAGACGTCGTTAGATGATGAAGATCCCCAGCTACTTCATTGAAAGATAGATAGAAAGCTAGTGGGTCCTTTTAACAAAGGAAAATGATACCCCCCCAGGCCCCAACAAAATCACCCTAACTCGCTCAAGAGAAAAAATGCAGCCACTTCAGTTGGGAAAGGTAAAGTTTAGCTGAGTAACATTACTCTTGACCAAATGTTGACAGCTTCTCAATGAAAATCACACCAAATTCGAGATTACTTTTTAGATGCATGACAAGATTTCTCATGGAAGTTGCTTATAGATAGATGGACCGGACTGCGAGAACATTAGTTAAACCAGGCTATACCCGTTGTCATTACATACAACCATACAAGGAAAAAAAAAAAAAAGACCAGGCACAACTACACTTATAATTGAACCCCGAGCTTCCACAAAGGAGGGGTACACTTTACGCGGTTGTGTGTTCACCTTGATCCTTGTAATACCTAACCTACCTACCTACCTACACATAAACACATTGATCTAAGTAGTATGTACAAGGTGGAAGAAAAACCTGAGTATTTTCAGACCATATAAGCACCATCCATTCCCATCTCCCTATTTCCCTGCCATTCGGATACAGCTCTAAATTTACAAACTGGGCATGACCCCTGTTGCCGCAGCCATGGGTCAATGCAGTTGGCATGGAACTGCATGGAAAGAAACAGAGTAGGATGGGTTTCAATATAGTATGGAACAACGATTTTGTAAATAACCAGCTTTACCTTGATAAATGAATGAACTTTGGAAACTCTATAAAACAAAAGGTTAAGACCCAACACGTAGAGCATTGCATCTATGAGGGTTTCGGAAGAAGAAATGTAATATCAGTAAATTTGAGTTACAACTAATTGATGGTGAAAGTGGAATGCACCTGATGCAAGCATGGCAAGCTCCGGAGCATTTCACCCACATTGACTTGCTCCAAGCAAACACTGCATGTCAGTTCATCTTCAGGGACCTTTGCAGTTCCATCGCCTTCGCCAGAGTCTTCCTTTTCCTGCTTGAAGAGAATCAGTCATTGAAAATTATTACTCAAAAAAAAGAACCCCAATTAGAGAGATTTTTAACATTGGAAGGAAAAATGCAGATGCTACTAGTACGATTTGCTAGTTATAAATTCATAGCGCAACCAAACTCATTATGCTAGAGAACATTCCTGGGATAACATTAGATCTTCAAAAACATGAAACGTACAAGTATCCTTTGGAAGGTAAGCAAAAGAGACTGACAATAAATTTCCTATGCAAATACCTACCACATATAAATGGAATTTGGGAAATGGCCACCTAATTTCACCTCAAAAGAACTAAAACACCATTTCTGACTTTGAACAGTTGGCAGCCAATAGGTCAATCAATAGATGGCGACCAGTAAATTAGTGAAACTCATCTCCAAGATGAACTCCAACTACATTAGTGTAAACTGATATCCAAGAAAAACTCTTTCAACTTAAGAAATACTAAAGATCAAAAACAAAAAGATCATCGGAACGAGTCATAGATAACTTGCATATTGTGTTATCTCATATGTGTAACATATACTTGCTTATTATGGAGCTATTCTATGAGAACAAAAAGGATAAAAGAAAAAACCTCGGCTGTGGCTGAAGAAGATGAGCCCTCCTGCCGCAATGAACCATCACTGTACAATCAGAATGGAAGAATCAAAATTTCTGCATGTCACGTATATGCTCAACTTTAATGTGGAATCAGTTCAAAGGAAAAATTTATTTTTAAAATCAATAGGAAAACTATTGAGTTTGTGTTAACAGAGCAAAGGCACACCACAAGTGTCTATCAGGTTTGTACCACAAGACAATCAGAAGCAGGTGACAAGACTCATTGCAATCAAATAGAGCAAGATAACAATAACTTGCCTCTGTTGACCAGTAACCCTGTACTGGTGAACTGGAAGGGCATTTATCTCTTCCTCGCTCATTGAAGGAGCAGTGGGAAAATTATCAGAATCAAGTGCACCCAGAGTTTCATAATCTGCACGAGAAAAATTAAACAAATCATCCCCATGAACAATGACCTTTTTCCAAATCAACCAAGAATAATTAACTCATCCCAAGTATACTACCTCCATTTGTATATCAGTAGCTTCAGGCAATGCCATGCATTTCATATTTATCTAAAATGAAGCCTAGCAAGCTAGCAAAGATGTATAGTATCATACCTAGGTCATCAAATTCCTGGTCAAGAAGTGCAAGCTGGAGTCTCAGGCCTTGTAATCGGCCTCTTGATGCAAAGGCTAAAGATGATGGCATTTGCAACCGCAACTCTGTATGACCATGCATGCCATTAGAAGCCGCAGCATGAGCCTGGGCTTGGGCCTGAGCTTGAAGTTGTCGGCATGTGGCATACATCCTAAGGCTTGTAGCTACTAGAAACACACCGACAACTAGCCAAACCTACAAAAAGATTAGAATTCCCAGAAAGATTAATCCTTTAATTGCTTGTGCCATAGCATATGCTTCAAACGAGTCCTTAATAACTTGAATAAGTATATATGCATTTAAAACCCTCAGGAGTAAACAATACCAGAAAGTTTGGGGATATCTGATGTGAGTTTAGTATCATGAACAGCAAAAGAACTGTGGGATGGGAACAAACATGTAGTAGACAGATTAGAAGAGTGGTGAACAGATCAAAAAAAAAAAAAGAATGAAACAGAACCTCCATTATAGAAAGAAAAATGTACCAGTGAAAAGAAAAGCCATTGAGTTGGTATTAACTGGTCGAGCTGCATGAATTCGCTGATAAAGAAAAGAATCAGTATAACAACACATTAAGCGAAAACATAATATAAAAAGAAACAATTAACTTTATGCTGCTTAATGACATGGATCATATAGTGAATCATGTTATAAAAATTAAAACTTGGGTAACCTTAGGGCATGCATAAGATTCAAGTACTTAAAACTAAAAAGCAAGAAACGGACTTAAAACATACCAGTGCACGCCGTTCAGGAATATATCCTGGAAAGCCGCTCTCTATATCTGCCCTAGTTCCTCGGAAAACAAAACTCATGGTTGCAGAAGTTTGAAGTTCTTCTTCAATATATCTTTCAGATTTTAATCACCTGTGAATACTTAAACATCAATTTTCTATCCCCAAAAACAGAGGCCACAAATTAATGTTGAACAGGATTCCCATTTCTGAGTTAATAATCCAAGTAATTTTCTACTACATTAATTGTTGTAGTCTACATACATTTCTCTTCCCTAAAATCATACTCAGAATTTAGTGAAGTGAATCTCTTTTGGTTGATAAACAAATTCTCGTTAAACTTGTAAATCAAGATTGTCCGGATCAATCATGCATGCACAGAGTAGTAAGTAACAGCTCCAAAACCCTAATCCAATATCTCAATTTCGAAATGCTAGAGAAATTGAAACGGGGATCAAAGCTTTTTAAAAAAAAAAAACGAAGGCTTACATTAATCAAAGAGACCGCAGAAGCAGCAGCAAATTTAATTACAGCTCGCTGGAACTGAATTGTGCCTTCAATTCTCTGATGAAGGGTTTTATCTTTTAAACCAGGTTCCCCCTACTTCTTGTTTTTTAATAAGACATTAACAATAATCTGTAACGCTCTGAAACGCAAATAAAAGATTTTGGGTTTTAGTTTCGTCTCATTAAAAAAAACCGACACTGCTCAAAACGAAACGAAACGAATGATCGCTTTCTCTTTCCTTCCTACATTACGCCGGGTGTCAATAAAATGCTGTTTAGTACCAGCGTGCCCCGTGGCTGCCTTTATTTTCTTCAATTTCTTTTTGTTTCTTTCTTTAAATCCGAATAAAATTTCTTTGCAGAATTTTTTATTTTTTATTTTTAATCAAAATTAAATGCCATATAACTAAAAAGAGGTACCCTAAAATTTTGGTATTGGAGATTTTTTTTTTTCTTCAATGCGAAAATAATTTTGTTAATTAAAAAATAAACAACAAGATAATCCCCTGTGAAATACTCCCAGGTAAGTAGGAAGCAGAAAACATTTGTATTGAAGATATGCTCTAATGAACATTCTTCCAACTCTTACGTCATGTCCGGAGTGGACAGTGCTAGTGTAACATGAATTATTGGTGTCAATAATGTCGACATCAACATTTGTGGGACGAATATAAGCTTTAGGGTCCACTCCAAGAATTGATATTTAGTGAGGAGAACATTATATAAATCATCCTCACAAAAAATTAACTCATTATAAAATTTTTAACCCAATTAAAAATTGGTTAGAAAATAAACGGTGAGAAACAGAGTCCAACTTTTGATCGGATTAGAAGTTATAAAATTTAAAATTTTTTTGTGAGAATGATCTACACGGTGAGAAGAACATCATCACCAAATATAAGCTCTTGAAATGAGCCCTAAACCCTTGTATTAATAAAGCAGACTTTACTAATTAACCAATTAATTAAAAGGTTGATTGTCTTTGAATAATTAGATAAGAAACAATTTTGCTTTTCTGATCTCATCTTCATTTCACACACTTTGTTTTCTTTTCTTTTTCTTTCATAGAATCATCATTTACTACCTATAATATACATCACTTTCACACACACCATCAATTACCTAAATCTAACGTAACTGTGCAACATTTTTATTTATTTATTTATTGACGATACGAACGCTGCATTTATGTATAGCTCAAAGTTAGGTCACATTAATCAATTAGTTTACCAGTTCATTGTACTGTGAGTGTGGGTCCCCTAAAATATCCCCCCTCTGTGATCTGATGGACACGTAGGCCGCTGGATGGATGATCTTTGGTCGACACCTTTGACTCCCTTTGATTGATGTGAATCTTTGAATGAACCCTCCAACAGAAAGGAAAAACCTTCTTTATCCTTCAGAATGACACTTGTTGTTTTCAATAATAGATCTGGACCGTTGGATTGATAAAGGGCTAAATCCTACAAAAAATAATGGAGCTTTGTAGCATTGACCCACAAGTCAATGATTTAAAGACCTAGTCGTTGACCAGCCATATCGCACTGAACAGGTGCGAACCCAACTCTTGAATTTTGAAGATCGAATTCAACCCACACGTTTTGCTGGTGGTGGTGCCCTATCACAAACGCCTCTGCCCCTAACAAATCCGAGTTACCAAATGTGAAACAGTAGACCGAGTTACCTCCTCTTACTTCCCCAGCTACCCGATACAACAACCGATCCCCTGTTACCACCATCTCTGCCCCACGAAACATTAGACTCACCGTTGGTAACTCAGGCAGACTCGGCCGATTCATTGGAACCAGGTAACACAGATCCATAGCTCCTTGAAAAACGAAGTTCGGGTCTTCCAAGACCCGCAAAAACCCTTTGGTCTGCTCCAAGAACTCGTTCCTCAACGCGTTGTAAACAGGACCCAGTAAGAATGTGAACTGTGTACCCGAGTCGACCATCGTCTGACCCGCTCCTGTGTGATCCGGTACGAATACCGATTTGGGTAGTGAGAGCATCCTCTGTGAGACCCTTATCCCTTCGAGTTGAACTGTGTAGGCGGCTCTATCGAAGTAAGGCAATGGAGTTGAGATTTGAATCATTGGAGTGTAGTTCAATGGCTTAAGCCACGGCAAATTCGCGTTCCCAAGCAGTAAAACACCAGACGAATCGCGATCCGATATGCAGTAAGAAAATTTCAGGAAACCCATTTGAGAAACAAAGGAGAGAGACCCTCGATTCATACCCATTAATCCAGTGTTCTTTGAATCCTCTTCGGCCGAACTACTGAAGCTCGTACCCATGCAGCCAAAGATTGTACCTGTTAGTCCACCTCTATTAGACCCGCATAATTAAACTAAGAATTCGAACTTTTAGAGCAAATTGTTGCGCTAACATGGTATAATCTAAAGAGGTCATGGGTTCAAAACCCAGCTCTATCACTAAGAAAAAACAAAAATTGTTGTTGGGTTGATTCTTACTAGCAAGCACTGATCAGGGAAAGTGTTTGAATGAGCATATACAATTAGGCGTTGTGATATATATATAACAATTCGAGCTTTTAGAGCAAGAAGTTAGTTGTAAACATGCATTACCTGGCACAGCAGATCGCCCAATATAAAATGTTTCATAGGCGAGATTCCCTTCGCTGGAGGATGCATCGGCGTAGGCGAGTATGGCATGGCAGAGCTTCTGGGAGTCGCATGAAACGGGTATTGAAAATCCCCGAGTTCGGGTTGTACAGGTGGAGGAAGAACAGGGGATTGGGGAGTAAGAAGAAGAGCGAGAAGGATCGAAAATGGGTAGAGAATTTGTGGAGTTGTTACAGTGTAGCCAAGAAAGCTCGCTTCCAGTGTCGAGAACCATTATAACGTTCTGTGGAGGAGTCCCTACAGTGAGAGAGACTGTTAAGGTAATGTTATGGTGGAAAGTGATCTTGTTTGGGGGTGGTTTTGGAATGGACACTGAAGGAGTAACCTGGGTTTTGAGTGGTAAAACAAGTGTTTTTAGTAGAACTGAACAGAACGAGAGATTAGATTGAAGGAGGATGAATATAATTATAAGATGAAGAAGAGGATGAATAAGATAATAATAATAATAATAAGCCATGAATGTTAAACGATTTGGAGATGAGGAAATCTGATAATAAAATTCAGACTAGCTCTACCTCTGAAATCTGAATCCTGATTCCTGAAATATTTATATATATGAGATTTGAGTGGTGTCATATATATATATCCTGTCGTTTTTTAGGTTTGTTGATATATATACTGTTTAGTGACTGACTTTGTGTGCTGTAAAAAAATGTGTTAGTTGAAGAAGAATCGTTGTTAATTGATAAATAATTCATTAATTGTTTTAGTTTTGGAATAAATAATTCATTAATGAAATACATTTGTTGAGTGATTGATGAGAAATTAACATATATACTACTTTTGAATTAATGGTGATTTGTTTCTTCTTTACTCTGCACTACTACTACTACTACTACTACTTGTAATTGAAGATGAGTTTTGTTTGGACTTCACTTGTCAACAACAAAGTTGTAGTAGTATCTGTGTAATAATAATTTGAGATATTTGCTTGATCTGTAAGCAAGCATATTAATTTGATCAAATTGAGAATAATAACCACTTTACCAAACCTCTTCTTCTCCACCCTTATTCCCCTGTATTATATATACATATATATATATATATAGGTCTGAAATCATTTTGACATGCTCCCCCACTCCCCATCATCCATCACTACCCCCCGCACGTTGATTGAAGATACCGGTTGGCCATACATTCCCTAGTTAATTAACATCTTTGTCCTTTTAACATGTGGCACATGGATGGATCATGCATCATGTATGGGGTTATTACGTACCCAAATCAAATGGGCCCAATTCTGGATATATATATATAGCAATTCCCTAGTCTGATTTGAATAACCCAAGCATGTCATGTTGTGCAAATAAGATATCGACACATTTCTACATGTTCATGTTATAGAGAGAGAGAGAGAGAGAGTAATATGTTGTATTGTCGGGGGTCTCATCTGCTGCGACAAAAGATATGATAGAGAGAAAGAGATAGATAACCTGATTGATGTCCTCCTCCCTTCCTTTCTTAACCTTCTCCCTGTTACTGTAAAAACTACAAAGTTTTGGATGCGGTGGTGATTCAATCTCATATACGTACAGAGCACAAAATTACTAACAAAAAGGCATGAGATTTGTTAGAAAAAGCGAAAGGGTCGGCAACGCGTATTCGTCATCTTTGTAAAAAAGAAAATAATATTTAATAACACCGACAGAACAGTTCGTGCGAGTCTCTTCTTTGTTCCGTTTTCTTCCAAATTTAGTAACACCTCCCACTTGGCTTTGACCATCAAAGAAAAAAAAAAAAAAAAAAAAAAAAAAGAAAAAAAGATTTGTTGGTTCGTGAGACAAAAGTGATTTCTGTTCAATTCTATAAAGTGTGTTAATAACAAAGTGACAGTTTCATGCACTTGATTGAGAGGAGGGAGCCAGAAGAAGAGGATGTGGTGCTTTATTATTATTATTATGCACAGTTTCGTGACTCAGTCCGCGTCATCAATCAGAGGTTACCTCAAAAGAATAATATTAACTGTGTTATGTGACAATAACCCCCCCATCTCCCCCTTTACTATTACAAGTCCATTTCTTAATTCTCTTAGTACACAAAAGTAAAGGAACCACATTTTCACATTGTTTGAAAATTGTTAGGATTAGGGTTTTCTATAGAATCAAAAGAAAGATTCAAAACATAGAAGATGATGATGATGATGATGATGATGATGATGATGATGATGATGAATGACTCTTCTAGGGGATAACATATGTTAAGAGTCAGATTCAACTCACCATGTGTGTGTATGTTCATCTCCCATCCCCTCCTGTTATGGCAACAGTAACCCCTAGTAGTTTATCTCCATGACATACCCGTACAAGCTCCACGTACAAACAGATCATTGTCCGCCACACGTACCCAGCATATTGTTAAGGGTTAAGAGTTGATAGAGAAACACAACACAAACTGATCTCTGAGTTAAAATGAAAGTAATCAACTCTTTTATTGAGGTGTAGGTTTCCTGACTGAAACAATCACACTTAATACCAAAACCAGTAATAATAGCTTTAAGCGACCAACCAACTCTGTTCAACACTTAATATGGCAGTACAGATGAACAACAGATGCTCAGTACTACCCTCAACCATACATTGAGCAGTTAAAAAAAAAAAAACTAGAGCAGATTTTGTTATTATCAACACAGCTATTCGAACAAGTTCATAATAATCTCTAGACAAGCAACAGGAATGATCTAAAAATGCAGATGGTACATTTAAATATAGATTTGATTTTTTCTTCTTTTTTCTTTTTTTTCCTTCTGTTTTTTTGGTCAGAACGATGAACAATCACTGCAGCAGCAAAAGCTAAATATGGACTAGGAGAAATAGGAATACAACTTACTTGTGCTTCAAAAGATCTCTAATCATGTGTGCCATCATCATATAACAACTACATTTGTTAAAAGTACAAATCTTCAGGGATGATTCGTTGCTACCTCACCTTCTGCGAATGCAGCATCCAGAATCCAGGTCGAGTATTGTCTGATGACTCTCTACCAGGAAAATTGGATTGGAAAAACATTCCTACTACCCTGCACTTTTTACATCACCAGCAATCAATCAGACATCTCATCCTCTGCCCCACTAAAGTTATCCATATCATGCACTCGAGAAACTTTATGCCGTATTCCGAGGCCATCTTCAGTACCAGACCGTCCTCTCTTTAAACTCGACATATTCCCCTTTGAATTTGAATAACCCTGATAACAAGTTATGAAAAATAGACCAAAGTTAAACCAGAAAGATTTAAAACAGGACAAAGCTTAAAATCAACATAATAAGTAGACTTCTAGTGATAAAATGACCGAGAAAATTACTCCTGAATCCTTCAGTTCCACTGCAGCAACTGTTGGTCTCTTCCTTACTGTCACACTTGAAGGCACGGGATAATATTCAACCTCATCAGCGGACCTACCCTCTTTTGCCCGCTTTTTCCTCAGTACAAGCTTTGTTGGAAGAGGCTGCATCAGAGTGAACTATTATGAGTCCAAACCAGTATCATCTAACATGAGGCAAATATCTATAATTTATCTCCAGTTTATACCAAGTATCGAGCTGCTGCTTCATCAAATGCAACAAGATATGTTGTAGGGTCATCTGCATCATCACCTCGTACCTGTGTGGCACAAACTGACATTTTCATATGGCGACTATAATAAATTAGCTAGACAGAAAAAGAATATTTAAGGTCAATGGCACGTACATCCCAGTGATACTCCCTGACCCAAGAATACGAGACATCTTCGTTTTCATCATAAATATCCTTCCACAGCTGCCATCATAAGTAAAATAAATCAGTATGCTCCACCAGTAAGTACCAAATATATGAAGCTAACAAAATGCACATACAGCTTACAAAATGTAAGATAACGGATTTTAGCGCAGAAAATAGGAAAGATTTGCAAGTCTATGAAGTGTTCAAGAAGCAATTGTTAAATAAAAATGTATATCAACACCTCATCTGGCGAAGGGGCCATGTATGCCAAAAATTTCTCTGCCTTAGCAGGATCAGAGCCAGAAACCACGAAACTCTTCATAATTGCCTGTGTGATGATTGACGAATTAGTATAGAAAATGATAATAAAATAAGCTACTTGTAACATGGGTAACCATACTAGGTATAAGCAGCTTCTGACATTCACATAGGCACGCTTGTCCCAGTAGTGTCTTTTTTAGTGAAGGCAAAACCTTATTGAGTTGTACCAGTAATATCAAGATCCATATGGAATACACTTAAGCCTTAGCATAATAACTTAGAGGAACCTCCTCCCAAACTTCCTCAAGGGCACCAATCATGGGGCCTCTAGAAACATGCACCTCTTGAGTCTCAAAAAGGTTTTGCACTTAAAAGTATTTCAAGCACAAGAATTGATGTTAGAAAGATAAATTTAATATGCATACTTTCTAAATAAAAACAGATAATTATTTGTAAGCTGCATGATAAACAGTAATAGTGAATTCATTCCGATGTATACTGAGTAAGAAACATAGAGCCTCTTAATCAATCAAGATGAAATAACTTGCCTGTGCTTCATGCTCTTCACGAACAGAACTATTCAACTTGCTGTAGACTTCTGAATCAGCAGTGGGATCGCTATCGAATGCGGCCAAAACAAACTGATCCTCGTACCTGGCGCAGCAACATGATTGTCTGATTAGCTAAGACCCCTAAGAGAATGCTGTGATGATAATACAAACAAATTGATTAATATTGAAGATTTAGGTTTATTTCAAGATCATTTCGGGTTAAGAAGTAATAACACGTCCAGATTTTCTTTCTCTTATCTCATTGTGCAAAATCAGTTATCAATTTTCCTATTCCATTCTGATCAAAAAATAATAATTGCCTGTTCCATTCTTACACAAACTACTTTCACATGACACTGGTGACTGGTACAACATATACCATTGAGATCCATTATCTACACCATTATAGAACTTACTATACCAGTATGCCCATTACTGTAACCAGTACATAGAAGGCTAGCTTTATGAAATATATTTATAAATATACAATTTTCTTTTTTTCCTTTTTCTTTTCTTTTTTTTTTTGAAACAAATTTTTGCAGAAATTCCATTGGCGGGATTTTTATGTGATAATATACTTATAAACCTTATAGTCATAAATAAACAAAGCTTCTTTCTTTTGGCATCATAAATTTTTCGCGGAGTCCATGAATCACATCTTTGAGATTACTGAATCCTAGAGTTTGCATCCATGTTGGTCCAACACCCACACCATAGCATGCAACTTAAGAAAATATGCACATAAACATCTAAACATTGCAAACGGAAAGCCCATACCGATCAAAATCAGGTAGCAGCGGCAGAATCTCAACAGGCTGTAATCTATTATTAGTCGCATGCACTGGGCGGGACTTGCATGCCTCAAAGGATGCTTCAATTGCTTGGATTTGTTTTTCCCTGAAAATATATTAATGTTTTAAATACACAAAAGAGATGTGGCTAAACATGATGATGAGAGCCTTCATTTTTTTCTTCAAAGGTATAGGTTCAAAAGAAACAAACCTGTCATTAAGATTCTCCAAAAGATTCCGACCTCCCCTAGTTTCTCGCAGTTCTTTAGCTTGCTTTTCAGTAAGGGACTGTAAAATGCGTTAATGCCATAAGATTTCAGTAAATTTTCTCGCCACAGAAAACCTTGATTTATCAGCTGGAGAAAAGAAAGAAAAA
>MVGT01003370.1:152609-191797 GCA_002174775.1 Macleaya cordata | reverse complement strand
TGTTTTTGCAAAAAGGTTTTTGCAAAAGTCAAATAAACAAAAGTTAAGGAAAACAAAGTCAAATAAACAAAAGTTAAGGAAAATTTTTTTCTGGTTTTTTCTAAAAAAAAAAACAAACAAACAAAACACAACAAAGCAATATTTTTTTTTACTGTTTTTTCCTGTTTTTGTAAAAAAAAAAAACGTTTTTCTTTTAAAACATTTTTTTGTTTTTTCCCTTTTTTAGAAAAACAAAACAGAACAAAAAAAAACAAAAATAAAAAAAAAATCCTTTTTTTTTTCTCTCTCCTCCTCCCTTCTTCTTCTCCAACACGTCTGAGAACATATGTTTCTTTTTTTCTTTTTTTTTTCTTTCTCTCTTCTTCTTTCTTTTCTCTCTCCTTTCCTTTCTTCTTCCTCTCTTTCTTTCCTTCCTTTCTTCTTCCTTTCTTCCCTNAGACTTCCAACTCTGTTTCAAAGAGATAATGTACCCATTTCTATCATTTTAACAGATCATACTGTCTTTTTTCATTCTGTATCATTTTTTGTGATGTATATCAATTACTAGTGCTTAGCATATCGCTGCAACTTGACAATGGAAGTCCTCTGGCTATTCACCACGTTTCTACTTGAGAGTAAAAACCTATACAAGAAAAAAGAAGCTCGAAACAAATCAAACCTAAATTTCTCAGAACTGAAGAAAGGGCCTCCCAATCTATATGTGCTGATAATGCTTGAAGGATAATCAATTAGGGATCATTTTAAGATCAAACCCAACTTAGCATAACAAAAATCCACGGTCAACAAGTGAGGAAATAAGCATAATATGTAGTTATGTACACTAGAAAGCAAATTCAATGCAGTAAGTGAAAAATATATTTATCGGATCACGGCAACAGAACTTGGAAATCGACCAACTCCAAAGCAAGTACTGTAGTAATTACCTTCCAAAAGTGCTTCACAGACCTCATCAATGGTCACATTGTGCGCCCTTAACAAAATTGAATTAGCAATGTCTTAACAAATATTCTGATTTTATTAAAAAAACTCAACAGAAATTACAAGGATGTGAAAGAAACAAACCGCAAGAATATTGTGTGACAAACTTTATCAGTCCTTCAAATATTTGAACAATCGCGAGCTATCCCTGAAGAAGTCTGACTAGACTGAGTTGTATTCAAATATCATGAATTTGTTCTTGTTTACCCATATTATGAAGCATATATTTCCTATTGTAAACCCACCATTTCTTGTGATCACCAGTGGCTTCTTCAACCTACCAAAACTGAGATATACACACATATACATAATATTCAAAAGCAACAAAAATTTATCATGGCAAAAGCTTCATCCAGGAAATGCTTGTCATTAACAATTCAACTCTACAAACATGGTGGAGCTTAAACGAACGTATATTCCACATTCAATGAAAGAAAAATCTTCAACACTCTATCAGATAAATTAATAAAGCTATAAGCAGAGAAAAGAGTAAGAAAGTGACTTGATATGGACTTGGGAAAACACTACTGAATGGATCTTCCACTACCCGTTGTGGTTATCAAATCTAGCTATAAAAGAATTCCAATATAACGAATTTCTTGTATGGGAATCTTATCTAAAAGTTATTGAGCATTTCAACCCAATAATGCTATTTGCAGTGGAAGACAACCAGCACCATGTTATCTATAAAGGTATGCAACAGTTTACCATTTCACAATCTACTGTATAATGTCAGTCAAACTCAAAGCCAAAGCATACTAGAGCTGCATGAATACCTGCTTATAATATGGTATAATAGAGCTAACTGTTCACATATTCTAAGTAATTATTTAAAAAAAATTTAAGAGATCCATATTTCAGAATTGACTCCAAACATATCATAATAGATATTAAGAGCATCCAAGCTCATAACCCATTTTGATCGAATTGGAATTTGAACCAACCACTGTCTTGTCTGGGATCTCATAAAAAAGCACACAACTTCCATGCTCCCATACGTACGAGTTATTATACTTATATTATCAGCTCAAAAGACAAAAATATACACAAAATAAATGAAATTACCTCCTTGCAGAAACATAAATCAAAACCATAGAAGCTCTAATTATCATGGCCAACATGCTGGGGACCCAGTATCGCTCGAGTCCACTCTAATCCTAAATAAAGACACCAGTTCTTTATTTCGGATCAACTTCTAGTAGGAACTAGTTTCTCTGAGAACATATGGTATGCGGTGTTCTTGATGTCATAATATACTAACCCATGCTACCATAACGAAAATAATCAAAAGTTCATTCGGAATCCATGTTTTAGCAACCCAGTTCCACACTCTAAAAAATTTAAACAAGAATTAAATAACATTGATATAATAAACCGAATAAGTCGCTTGCTGCAAAAAAGTGTTCGAAAAAATAACATTTGCAAACTTTCAACTTTTCAAGGGACTTTCTGATATCCAACCCCCTTAGAATGAGATCAAAAACTAATTCCGAGACACTAATCCGATTATGAAGTTTAACCACAATGACCTTTAACTTTCTTCCATCCATCTAACTTATAAAACCCTTAATCCCAAATAATTCTAGGAAGCTGCATTATCAATGTGACAAACTACTCTACTTTTATCCTATCAATCTAAAGTATAGAACTGTGAGAACTTACTGAAAATCAATTTATTATAAATCAGAAGACACGATAGCAAAATCATAATTTTTCCAAGAACAGGGTAATCTCAGCCACGCAATTCGATCAGATTAGTAAGGTAAGTCGATCTTGGAGCCTTAAACATGAAGTACATATTTAATTAAACCCTAAAGAGACTAAGAAACACATAAATATTTTAATTCGTCCATAAAAAGTGAAATCTAAATCGAAGGAGAATAAACCCAAAATTTGACAATATCAATTAACGACTTGAACTAAATAAGTACCATTTTTTAGCGGAATCTCTACAAATGGAGTGATATGAAATGGTGATCTAATCTACACTGAGAAATTCGGGTTAGGGTTTGAAAAAGTATGAGTGGGGAGTCTTACCAACACCGGTGAAGAGGCACGAAGCTGCTACGACGGGCTTTTGTACGACGAACATCTTCAACTTCTCCATCACCGCCATCTATCTCTCTCTCTCTCTAAGTGTCTCTCTCTACTTTCTCTCCTCCAGAATCTACTTGTCTTACGGAGTTTTGAGGTTCTGTTTCCGGTACCTACTATAAAAACCACTGATGAAATTTTAAACCACTGAAGATCAAAGAGAGTCATCGAGAGAGAAGATTAGCGAGAGTTACCGAGAGAGAAGATCTGCACCGCTCTAGGGTTTCATCCGAAGCTCAAAGATCGTATCTACAGTGCTTTAGGGCTTCATCTGGAGTTCCCTAGGGTTTTTGATGGAGAAACACGATGGAGAAAATGAGGAAAGTTTAGAATTTTTGATTTTTTGCCTTTAAAATCGTGGGGGTATAATTGTCTTTTTTTCTACTCAGATGGATATGAGATGAGTCAGGCATAAAATTATACCTGACTGGGAAACATCCTAATCACCTCTGAGTCAGATGTTTATTTGAGTCAGCTAGTAAGGATTTTCAAAAAATAAAAAACAAACGGTCTGAAATCGGACTCGACCTGAATCAGATCCGAGTCAGATTTCAGATCTCCGAGTCAGCAAAAACAAACACACCCCAAGTCTTACTCAAATTTGGGGTTCTAGTATGTTGAAGCGTTAACTAGAACTAATTGGGGAAGTTATGTTGTGTTGGAAGTTTGCCCTGCCTTGATACATAAAAGTTTGAGAGGTTTTTTGTATGTTTTGAAGCTTATATCCATGGATTCAATTTTTGTTTTTAGATGTTACATTCTTAAGGGAGAAATACAAAGGTTGTTGCAGGCGGCCTTTTGGAAGAATGGAAATCAAGGTATTCTTTAAAAAATATTCCTTTTTTATAATGCAAAAACTTATATATATGCACCCTATAATTTGTTATGCAAATGAAACTTTGCATAAGAACTTACATTGTTGTTGCAGAGTATTTCCTCAGTGTTATCTTGCAGTTTGTAGTTTTCTTATCTAGTTTTTAACAGTTTTCTTACTTTTATAGGTAGTTTCCCCTTCGTCATTATTGTTGTTGGAGATGAAGACGATCCAAATTAGTTGTGATTCTTACAAAACTTAAAGATGGTGATTTCTCTAACTAGGAAGTTGATCTTGGTTTCAGATAGTTATTCTGGCGTGGTTTCAAATATTACCAAGTTTTTCCTAGATTCTTTCCGCAACTACTATTTTTGGCACTTGAAGAATGACTTGTGTGCTTATATGTCCAGCAAAATATGTATATACTGCTACTCACTCAGATTTTTGAATGCACTAAAGGAGTTGACATCTGTTGGAGGAAGTCAAGTGAAAGATTTCTTAGATAAAGTCCCTTTTGAATATTAAGCAAATGTGTTTGTACTTTTCTGGGAATTGGTATGGTGAGTTATGCTCCAATGATGCAGAGAGTTTTAGTTCTTAGATACGTGAAGAATGTTACTTGATAATCACAATTATGGCAGACCAAATATGTAGAAGCGGTATAAATTTTATACGATTAGTCCTTCTGTCAATGAAAAGCTAAAAAGACCTTTGGAACATCTAACTTGGATATTCACAATTATGCTACTAAATATGATGCAAATACTAATTTACGTTCTACACTATGCAAACTTTATATAGTCATGGACAATGCAAATATGGAATTGCATAGTCATGTATAATCTTATGAGGATGCAAATTGTAATTTGCATAAAACATGGACAGTGCAAATCTGGAGTTTCATAGTATATGCAAATTGCAATTTGCATATAACATAGACATGCAAATCTGTAGTTACATAACCTATTAATGACTTTGATGAGGACTCTTGCAATTCGGATGATAACTCCGGTACTTAGCTGACAACTTCGACGACTCTAGCGACAACTCCGACGAGGTCTGACAACAGTGTGTACTAGTAATATGTTTGATAATCAGGAATTTTTAAAGTATAAAAAAAATCAAAACTCACTTTTTTTTCAAAAATAAGACAGTAAGGATGGTTATTAGCTTATTGCACCAATATGGCTTATATTGCACCACAATTTATAGAGCCCCCAAATAGAGATGATCTAAGGGTCGATGAGCATAGGTCACGGCACCATGAAAGGCATTATATTTAGAAACTAACCGATTTTAACACCATCCAGCTAGCGTTATTGGAAACCAAAGATGCTTATAATTTACTAGTTTTTAAATGTTGATTAGAAGTGGACAAAAGTTTTAAAATGGGTTGATTTTTAAAATGCGTTGATGAGAACGACCTCATTAAAATCAGTCTACATAGATCATCTTTATACGTACCCACAAAGAGAATATGCAATCTCCCTCCTCCCACATTGAGAATACGCAACGCACATGCACAAACCTCATATACACCCATCATAAGGAATACATGCATGCAACACATGTGCACAAGCTAGTACGCATAATGGGTTTACATCTGCCCACATTTACTTTTACTTGTGGACCCCATATGGAGGGGAACTAACAGCTGATTTTTTGTAATATTATTCTCATCGCTATACAGATCATTTTCACAAAAAAAAAAATTATTCCAAGACATCTAATGCTATCAAAAGTTGATTGAAAAATAAATCGTCCATTATCATCGTTTATTTTCGATCAACATTTGTTGGGGTTAAAAGTTTTAAAAACAACTGATTTTTTTGCGAGAATGATCTATATAGTAAAGAGAATAATCTTACAAAATAATCAGTCGTTGATTCGAATCAAATCAACGTGGGCACATAGAGAGCATATTCAAATAGGGACAGAGGATCTACTCTTGTATCTCACTGATCGATCTTATAATAAAGTTTTATGTGTGGTACATTCTTAACCATTGGATTAATTGGATATCTATTATGGGTGCTTGAATCATATGGCGAGAATCCATCCATGATTAGCACAGTTAGTTGATACTCCTCTAAGGGGAGGTGGGATCAAATTTAATGATTGTGGTGTTGTTGTGGATTTTTCCATTTAATTTATATTAGTATATCTATTAGGTAATAAAAAAAATAAGTTGTAAAACTAACGGCGATGGATATATTTGTGTCAGTTTCACACCCATTAATAGTGGTGTATTTACGATTCTATGCACTTATTGTTGTAACTTAGGCAATTATCGCATCTACCAAATAAAAGAATCATCCATCCGTACAAAATAAATTAAATATATATTATATCACCCAGTAAAAAAACCAACAGTGATTCCTATCCACTGGGTTCAGAGTACTCAATTTAAAAATAAACTACGAATAATCTTTAATTTACCACTAATTTGTGACTAATTTTTTATGAGCTTACAAGTTTTAGGATGGATTGACTTTTTGTAAGGATAATCTACATAGTGAGAAGATCATACATCCTCACAATAGTAAAGAGATGTTGGACTTAGATTGGAGGATGATAGTTACATTTTTTTTAAGAAGGTGTTTGGCAACCACTTAAGAAAATAAAAAGTTTGTATAGTAACACTTTCGTGAAATGACTTCTTAAAGCAAAAATGTTTTGCTTATGAGAGAAGTAAGTTATCAAACTTCTATATTATTTTCATTCTTGGCTTTTACGTGCTTCTGTTTATGGTTGCCAAATGCCCTCCGAACTTTGTAGTGCTGTGACACATCCTTATATTTCACTTGATATGTCTTCTCCTAGTGTACGTGGGACTATTTCAAAGACTCTAATCGAGCCAGAACAGAAACACCCAGTCCAGCACCTCCCCCTCCTCATATTCTCTTCCTGCACGACTTTCTCACCTTACGCTGCAGTGTGGAGCAACATCTACTCAAATTATTAAGAACTTAATCGACCACTTACTTTTAGAACCCTTAAAAGTCATTATAACGGGATTGCTTTTATCACTATTTTTCTTTTTGCTGAAAGAAACATTTACCAATATTTTATATTTAAAATGATGATTACTTTAAAAATAATAATTATTTAATTATATGGGTATTTCACAAAGCAGAAGAGTTTAATTATGCCATGATCTTTATTTAATTTGTGGGTGATAGTAGGTTAATTTATTTTTTATATATACTAAAAAATACTAAGGCAACAAAAAAACAATTTGTGGTTGTTGTAACGCCATTATTTAGGTCTTAATAATACCTGTCATTGACTCATTGTGTCAACAAAATAAATAATTAAATAAACAAACTTTATATCTGATTTGTATGAAAAAAAAAATGCTCATTATTATATGTTTATTTGTCCACATTATACCAAAGAAAAAGAAAACAACGTAGAGATGAAATTTGATATAAAAAATAATGATAAAATATTGCTTAATGCCACGTGGTGCACTCTACATGGAAAATTTGTCGCTAATGGCAATGGGCCTTAAAATTTATGGGAGTGCAATTTTATACACCCACTTGTAAGATGGGTGACCATCATCTAGCTGTCTCGTGTTATACTATCTTAGGTTGAACGTATAATACGTATAATTAGGAGTGCTATTTGTGCACCCATTTCAAACAAAGATCTGCAGTACGGCTATGATCCATTCGTTGAGAGTTATGAGGTCAACTCCATAGATGATAATCGGTAATGTCCTCCATTATTTAAAAGCGGGTGCACAAAATCGCATTCTCTAATGAGTTTAATAGTAATAAGGGTCCATGAGACATTTTAATAGTAACAGGGGTCCATGAAACATAATGTGCTTGGTGAGGCGCTAAGGGGTCTTGATCCACAACAATCATATAGTAGGGTCTTTTAGAATGCAATTTTTTAGACCAGGATACCGATCACTGTTTAAAGTTTTAAACCCACTTATTAAATCTTATCCAATACAAATATAAACTAAAATTTGTTGTGCCATATAGACATTAAAATGCAAAAACTTTATTCAATGCAAAATCTTCTTCAATAATTTAGACCGTAGATTCCACAAATGATTTTTGAACTGGGCACCGACAATCTACACAGGAAGAAAAATAGAATAATCGTGAAGATTCTTTGGCGCCGGAGTGGTGCCGGCCTAAGGGTCTCCGACGGCCAAGTCAGTTTTGTTTGGAAAAATAAATTAAACAGAAAATTAAAGGAGAAGAATGGATATGTATCACCTATTTTGGTAGATCGTGGCTGAGTGTGGTAGAAGACGAGATCTTAGTCGTTGAGTCTCTGACTTGATGATGTATTCTCTCCGGGGGAAATTGACTATGCGATGGATCGTGGATGCTCTCGAGTTGCACAGAGTTTTTTTAGAGAGTGAGAGAGAGTGTGTGTGTTTCCTCCCGATTGTCCTCTCTTCTTGCGCCCCCTCCTTTTATAGGAGGGGATGCAGATAAGTCTTCCTAGGATCTCGGGATTTTCTCTCCAAATCTTAGGAAGATCTTATGGCGGTTGAGGAGTCATGCATAAACTAAGTCCTCTTATTTGAACTTGTCAAACTCTGGCCGCTTTTCGTGATTTGGCCAGAGAAGTGGAGCGTAGCCCAATGGGCCTCTGGGCCCGGTCGAAGGGACCAATGCTTTGGCCTATGGGCTTTTGAGGTGTACTATAGATTTGGCCACTACAGTTTGTCCCCCACTCTCTAAGTCAAGTGACCTTTAGTTAGAGAGTAGTAGTCGACCAATGAGGTTTTTGTTAGTACTTGGACTACTGCATAGCTTGCCAAGTGATGCTCGGTCGACCCTAGGGTGGTTGAAATGTATGAGAGCAGTTGACCACAGAAGTCGGCTGAAGAAATCGACCATAAGGTCGATCGAAGTAGTCGGTCGTGAGGGTCGATCAGGATGCTATAGTACGGTCGACCATGGGGACCGTAGAGGTGCTTGGCACTTGGTGCCTGATAGCAGTCGACCTAGGATGTCGACTGTAACCCTAGGCACATAGTGCTTGGAAGCAGTCGACGTAAGATGTCGACTTTAACTTTAGGCATGTGGTGCTTGGAAGCAGTCGACGTAGAATGTCGACTGTAACTTTAGGCAGGTGGTGCCTGGATACAGTCGAAGTACAATGTCGACTGTAACTTTAGGCACTTGGTGCCTGATAGCAGTCGACCTAGGAGCAGTTGACGTAAGATGTCGACTGCAACTTTAGGCACTTGGTGCTTGGAAGTAGTCGATGTAAGATGTCGACTATAACTTTAGGCACGTGGTGCCTGATAGCAGTCGACCTAGGAGCAGTCGACGTAGGACGTCGACTGCAACTTAGGCACGTGGTGCCTAGAAGCAGTCGACGTAAGATGTCGATTGTAGCTTTAGGCACGTGGTGCCCGGAAGCATCCGACCAATGAGGTCGAATGAGAGATCTAGCACAACTTGAAAGTGAAGAGTCTAGAAAGGTGGTGACCGTTCGGTACTTCAACACGTGGCACTCCCTCATTCGTCCTGGGATCGAGGCATGTGAAACTGCTCGTTGCCAGACTGTGAAGGCGATTTTTTATAAAACACGCCCAGTGGAACCTTGACACATGTCCCCCACTTTAAATACGTGCTTTTAAATAGGAAGGAACCATTTCTTTTCTTCTTCACTTGGCGTTTTTACAGAGAAGAGAGAGAATCGCTTAATTTCATTACTTGTCGTACAATAGAAATGTAGTTGTCGAGCATGTCAAGTGATCGAGTGCGACTGACTTTACTAACTTGTACATTGAATTATTTTTTTTACCTTGTCGACTATGACCACACATTTGATAACCCACTTCTGTCGAATGCTCAACCTTTACATTGTTAGGATAACCAAGAGTCTTATTATCTAAATTAATAATTTGGATGTACACAATACATTTTGTCGACTGCTCATTTTGTCGACTGCTCATTTTATAAAGCAAATATCTCTTCCGTCATTTACAGTTTGGTGTCGTGTCGAGTGCGATATCTCCTTTGTTCTTCAGTTTTTGATTGTCTTATCGAGTGCAATAATGTCTATGTTTGAGAGTATCCTTACTGATTTCAGATGGTAGCTTAAGCAGGTGGTACTTTTCTTGTTGAGTGTGGTCGATGACTGATCTGCAATTGCAAGGTTAGGGTGGTTGATGGCACTGCCCTCGACCCTCCGATGCTTAAGTCAGTAAAGTACTTAGAAAAAATGAAATGAAAGAAGTTTAAGCTGAAAGATAATACCGTATTTTCATGTGCTGTCCTCTGTAGCCTGTGGATGTTGTCATCCCCTGTTTAGTAAGGCTCTGCTTTGCCGTCTTTCTTGTTGTTTCTACCGTCGACCTCTGTCCTAGCATAAGATCTGTTTACTCTTTTTGCCACTTTATCTGAGCCTATGCCTTGGCCAACACGTCCTCCATCGTTCTGCACGGGGTACTTTGTCAACTCTTTATAGAGGTCAGAATCTGAAAGTAGACCTTTCCTGAAGGTTGTGATGGTTGTGTCGATATTGCAAGAAGGGATGGAGACTTTCTCTCTGTTGAACCGTCTGACGTAGTCTCGGAGCCTTTCACCTCTTTTTTGCTTGATTCGGTAGAGGTCAGCAGAGTGCTTCTCCAGTTTCCTGCTGCTTGCAAAATGCTCGACAAAAATATCCGTGAGTTGAGCAAAGGAAGAGATAGAATTATTAGTTAGATTGGTATACCATTGCAGGGCCGGGCCTATCAGGCTTGATCCGAACCCATTGCACATGCATGCTTCACGGAGGTCCCTTGGAATAGCCGCAGTAAACATCTGTTGCTTATACTGGGCAATATGAACATCTGGATCTGTTGTGCCGTCGTAGAGCTTCATGCTCGGTAAACTGAACTTCCTCGGCATTTCGACTAGGGCGATCTCATCGACGAAAGGTGAATCGGCCTAACTACCTGGCAGGCTCTTCTTGATCGAAGCGGGAACACCTGGGATTCAACTAATGAGGGCTTCCATTTGGGCCAGCCTCAAGGCGATGTTGCGGTCATGCATCCCTCCAGTCGACGTAGGAGTGCCGACCCATAGGTCGTGTTCGATCGCAATCGGTTGGAGCGCAGTCGACTGTAGGTGTCGACTGCTAAGTGCCTCTCCAGTTTCAGCTATATGATTCGGTTGACCGACCTGTGTCGACCGCTGACTATGGTCGACGATGGTGCTTCTAGCCCTGGTGGCTGTTTCGGCCATAATCGTCAATTGCGAGCCTGTTTCAGTCGTCTGTGTCTCGACGTCGATTGTAGACTGCTCTTGTTGGTGACCAGACGACCCAACGTGAGTCCGTTCTAACGGTTGCATAGGATTGACCGACTCTTTGAATCGGACTTGGGACTGCCCTGATTGTGGTGTGGTCAGAGCCAGTGGTGAGCCCAACCTTTCACGAAGTGCCTGATTTTCTTCTCTTATGGTTGCGTTTTCTACTTCAAATCTGAGCAATCTTGCAATGGTAGGGTTCGTAGGTTGAGCAATATGTGTGTAGATTTGTGTGTTGACGTCGACTTCACCTTCTTCCAGTTGTCCGACTATGGTCAGGTTGCAAGCTTTGTTGATTGATTTGTGTGACTAGATTTCTTCCCTGGATTATAATTGCCGAGGCCCCACGGTGGGCACCAAATTGTAGACCATAGATTACACAAATGATTTTTGAACTGGGCACCGACAATCTGCACATGAAGAAAAATAGAATGATCGTGAAGATTCTTTGGCGCCGGGGTGGTGCTGGCCTAAGGGTCTCCGACGGTCAAGTCAGTTTTGTTTGGAAAAATAAATTAAATAAAAAATTAAAGGAGAAGAATGGATCTGTATCACCTATTTTGGTAGATCGTGGCCGAGTGTGGTAGAAGACGAGATCTTAGTCGTTGAGTCTCTGACTTGATGATGTATTCTCTCCGGGGGAGATTAATTATGCGATGGATCGTGGATGCTCTCGAGTTGCAGAGAGTTTTTTTAGAGAGTGAGAGAGAGTGTGTGTGTTTCCTCCCGAACATCCTCTCTCATTGCGCCCCCTCCTTTTATAGGAGGGGATGCAGATAAGTCTTCTTGGGATCTCGGGATTTTCTCCCCAAATCCTAGGAAGATCTTATGGCGGTTGAGGAGTCATGCGTAGACTAAGTCCTCTTATTTGAACTTGTCAAACTCTGGCCGCTTTTCGTGATTTGGCCAGAGAGTTGGGGCGTGGCCTAATGGGCCTCTGGGCCCGGTCGAAGAGACCAATGCTTTGGCCTTTGGGCTTTAAGGTGTACTATAGATTTGGCCACTACAAATAATGATTTGAAATAAGGATGGAACCATGTATTTTCTTGTCTAAATTATTTAATATGGCTGCAATTTTGGTTCAAAATGCCCAAAATGCCTCCAACAAAATTGGAAATCTCATGTATATCCAGTCTCAGTTTTATAATAATTACACTTAGTTTTTACTTAATTGCGGGTGTTATATGAAGTTGATTCAAAAATTTTACCCTACTAGTTTTTTTATATTTTACAGTCCACGTACACTCATTAATGGGATTAGCTTAGAGATGATGTAAGGTCTAACTTTTTGTAAAAAGATCTCCAAAACATGTGGGTCCCACAAGCTAGTGTATGCATAATAACTGGCTAATTAGCTTACGCGTTCGTCTGTGTCATCATTTTCTTTTCTTTCTTTTTTTTTTCTTTCTTCCATCCTACAACCAAAATTGGTTTACACATGTCTTGTTTATACACTCTGCTTACATATACAAATCAAACTGGCAAATATTCAATAGTTGTTTTTTTTGTAACGGTGACCTCCAACTCATATAGGTCCCAGAGGATAGTTTCAAAAAGGTATAAGTGCAGTGTTAAGGGCAAGTCTAGTTGAAATATATTAACCCATTGATCAAGTAGTTTTGGCACTCTAGTGGAATGCCTTAATCCCTTAACATAGATCCCTCTCCACTAAAATAGAAATTTTTTGTGGAGAGGGAATCGGATGAGCGAGACGCTCAATGAATGAGCGTGAGAGTTTATCACGCTGAATGGATGAGCATCACTCCCATCCATTGAAAGTGTACCGCTTATTGAATGAGCTTCAGGCTCATCCTTTGAGCATTTTTTTTATTCTAATTTCTTATAAAATTTATTCTTCTCTCTTCTTTTTCCCATTTTCTTTCCTTAAAAAAAACTAACAAATTTTCTCTCTTTTTCACTCTCTCAAACGATTCTATTTTCTCTCCCTTTTTCAATTCTTTTTAAAGGATAATCCAGTAGAGAAGATGTATCCCTTAATCTCTCTCCAATGGATTAATTAAGGGATCCATTTTCCCATATTCTACTATAGTTACCCTAATAAAGAAAAAGGTATTGTTAAAGGAGTTCCCCAAAATGTTTGGGGGATGGACAGGTTGGGGGGCTGGATCAAATTTTCTAAGTTGGTTAGGGGGATGGATTTAGTTTTACTAGGGGAGTGGTTTTCTAGAAATGGGACCGTATATTTCCACCCAACTCTAAAAAACACCTTAACCTTAAAAAAACGCTAACTAAAAATGTGTCGGTCACTGCCACCACTACTTCTTTCTTCTTCTTCTTCTTCTTTTTCTTCTTCACGATTGGTTTTTTTTTTAACTTTTAAGAAAAAAAATTCAGATCGTAAAAAAGAAGAAGAAAAGTTAAGTCTTTTTTTTCTTTTCTTTTCTTTTCTTACTAATAAATTGTTGTGAAGATGTGGTTTCAAATGGCTGGAGGTGGTGAAGTATTGAAGATGATGGTGATGTTGGTAGGGGTGGAGTGTACTATTTAATTTTAATGGGATGAAGAGAAAAAGTGGGTATTAGGTTAGTTTGCACACACATCACTCTCTTAGTAAAAATGAGTAATAATTTAGATGGGTGATTTTGGACTAAAAGTTCATTTAACTTGTCCATCCCCCAAATATTTTGGGGAACTCTTTTAACAGCAACCTAAAGAAAATTATGGGGTTTGTGTGGGAGATGGTTTTGCCAAAGAGTTGGTCAAATTATACACACGTAACGTATGTGAATGGGCAAAGTTGATTTGTCGAGACATTGCCAACTCACACACATACAAATAGAATGCACTCATTGAAATGTTGAATCTTTGAGGATACTGCATCAAACTTAGATGGAAGATTTTATATCATAGTATATTTTCTCCGACTATCATTTATGAGCGGTTCAAGGTGTACCATCTGAGTAAATGTTGGTGGGTTGCTTTAAAATCTGGATAAACAACTAACCTAACCTAACCTAACCCACAAACCAGAAGTACTATCAAAAGTACTCATTGGATCATTAGATCATCGTATAATCTATTATTATTTTCAAAAAATTTGGCCCAAAAATTGTCTCGAAATTATTTCTAACGGTTGATGTTGTAGCCCACAATTCATGATGATGTGTGCAAATCATAAATCCACCTTAAAATCGATTTCAAACCAATTTCAGGGCCAAACTTTCTGAGAATAAAAAACTTCTCAGATGAACGATTGACGCTTATTTCTTTCCCACGAAGAGGGTGATTGGATTTTTTTAGAGAACTATTTTGTACACCACATTATTTATTAGCTAAGTTTTTGACAGTGTAAATTCAACTATAAAAATAAATCTATTTATTGATCTGTTTGGATAAAAATTTTATTGAGGGATTTTATGGAAACTAAAGATTTGATAAAAAAATTAGATTACTATATAATTATTCACATCATCAAACAGTGACTAATACAAACTGAGGGATCTTGCACCCTCTCGTAAACTAGGGTGTGTAAAATAGCACTCCATTTTCATAGTTCATATAAGCCATGGTTTTTTGACTCGCCCAAAATGCACCTAACTCGGCTGACTTGGATCAGACTCAGTCACCACCTAGCTCAGAAAGTTATGGATGCGGTGCACCTGGGCTTGACTCGATCGATTCAACCTTGACTCGCCCGATTCGATTGATTGGCCTCAGTGCACTCTATTCTTTTTTTTTTCTTAAATTTTTTTTATACATATTTTTTTGACTCATCATTGAGTCTGTGGTGACGACTCGGACTCGGTCACAAGCCTCACCACCGAGTCAGCCACCGAACCGAACTCGGAAAAACCATGATATAAGCAGTCAAGCAGCAGCTGCATCCTTGGGTACAAAGAGAGTGATCTCAAACTATCCACGTCATAAACCATTAAAAAAACATTTTATTTCCACGTCATAAATCTTTAAAAGTTAAAAACTGAAGTGGATACTAGGGAGTAGATATTCCTCAGGTGGACACACCTTCATTTCCCTTCCCTAATGAACTCTCTATCCCACTTTCTCACTCTTTCTTCTCTCTTCTTTCTCTCTCTTCTTTCTTTTGAGTTTTGATTGATGGAGATTTTTTGATCTTTGGGCTTTTTTAGCAAATAACCCTGTGAGTATATGGGAACTAACAAATGACCTTGACATTTTCGATATTTCTCAGATAACCCTGAGTTGGACGGAATCGTTATGTCTCCATCCAACAGCCCACGTGGTCATCACATGACCATGTAAAAAGACCCAAAAACCCCTAAACTAACCCAACCCCTCTCCAGCTCGAGTTAGCACATTTATAAGACACGTGGATCAATCCTAGCGGCCAACTGATGTAGCTTTTCAAGCAGTGTAGATCGACCCAGAATATGACCGTTGTACCCATATTCTTCTCCTTCTCACCTTCTCATCTATAAATCTACCCACCATTTTACTTTAATTGCAACTATTGATTTTTTATTTTTTCATCTCAACTTCAACATTGAATCAAAATGGCTAAAAGTTTTTATGCTATTTTGATATTTTTACAAATATTACAGTCCAACTAGCAGTCGGATTTGTATGTAAATACTAGTTGTTAATATTTAACTTAAATAAAATTAAGTCAATTTCAAGTAATGTTGGTATTTGAAATTAAGGCCCTGCTTGGTACACTGTGAATATTCGCAAATGTGAAAATTCAAGATTTTTGTAGGTGCTAATTAAAATTCTATAAATTAAAAATAAAATAAAAATTAGATTGTTTATTTTGTAAGCACGGTACCAACACCCTTTCCTCTGTTCACAACCTAGTTACAGAGAACAAATGAGTGTTCTACAAAGAACCTCACACACTTGTTAACTCCTGCGCTTTAACTCTCCTCCCTCACACGTGTTATCTACTTTATAAAATCTTACACACTTTTGTTAACAACTCCGTTCGATTATCCTTGGATGAAGATAATCAAGATTAATCTCACCCACCTTGTTAACTCGACTTGGAGAGGGGTTGGGTTAGTTCAGGGGCATTTGGATAATTTTACATCGCCAAGTGATGCTGACGTAAGCTGTTGGATGGAAAGTTAACGATTCCGTCCAATATAGGGTTATGTGAGAAATATCAAAAATGTCAGGGTCATTTGTTAGTTTTCATATACAGGGTTATTTGCTAAAAAAGCCCTTGATCTTTCTCCTTGATTATTTGAACTTTTTCTTTTATTTTGTTGTACAAATGGATCAAACACAGTAGCTTTTGAAAATTGAAAACATATTTATACGCCGCCACCGATCAAATTAATTGATCATCATTTAATCTCTGTGATTCTCTACTTCTTTTTTCTCTCTAAAAACTTGGAAGAACAAGAAGAAATAGAGAGAGAAAGAGATCGGATTCATTGATTTTGATAGTTTGAGTAAAATGGGTTCTTGTTATTCATCACAACGGAGTAAAGATTTAGAAGAAGCCGTAGATTCTAATGACGGCTCTGCAACATCTCCTTCTCTGTTTAACAGATTAAAGAGTAATAATAACAAGAAAAAGAAGAAGAAGAGGAAGAATCGAGATTTGATTGAGAGTTTAAGTGATGGAAAAGGGGATTTAAGTAATGTAAAAGAAAATGAGCTCCATAGAATCCCAGGTAGATTGTTTGTTAATGGAGCCAGTGATGCTGCTTGTTTGTTTACACAACAGGGAAGGAAAGGAACCAATCAAGACGCCATGCTTGTTTGGGAGGTTAGTTTAATTAGTTTTTTTCTCTCTCTAGGTTCAATTTTCTCTCTCTAGGTTCAGTTTCTGGTGATCACTCATTCACACACTGGATTTCATTTTTGTTCATTACCTATCATTTAATGATAACTAATTTGGTGTTGAATAAGTTTGCATGTTTTTGAAAGGAAAACAGAGGAATGGTGAAGATTCCATTTTAGGTTTTTATCCCTTTAATCTGTTCTCTATTTGTCTAATTTGACTCTTTAATCTTACGTTATCAATCTTATAGAGGTTAAAGAAAATTTCTTTATGGATTCAAAATCTGCGTTGTTTTTTGGTATCTGATCATGCTTTACTTTGTTGGGATAAAAGTGGCTTTTGTAACTTTCATTTATCTTTCTTAGCTAAGTTTGATATAGGCATTTGAAACCCCTAACCAATTGCAATATTTTTTATGGGTTTTGAAAACTTACTCTTGGTACTAAATATCAGGGATTATTTGATTCTTGAAGTTTATTTCTTTTATAATGGAAAATGCATATTTTATTATTTTAGAATCTTATATTTTGTATATTTGAAGAAGACTTCATGTAAAGAGATTTTCCCATATTGACTGAGTAAAACTTTTATCAAATCCATACAAGGTTATGGAAATTAGGGTTGGACTAGTAAGACAGCTAAGATGTGGTGAATCCTGCATCTGGGATCCCTGCTGACAAAAACTATCCGAATTCCGGAATTCTTTTTAAGTATTATTTTATGTTTTGAGAAAATAAGCTCTAAAATTTCTTTACAGCTTCTTGGAACTGTAGCATTTGGGTTGATGTCCTCAGGTTAGGACGTAATATCCATCTGAGGCTGGAAAGGCTTGTGAGTTATGCGCCTTTATCTATCCTCAGCCCATGAAGTATATGTCTGTATATGGTCACTTTTCTCTAAATCTGTTGCGTTTTCAACCCCTTGTCAAGGCACACCCAAGACCTGACCCTTCTTTTCTAACCTTTTCGAAAATAATTCATTGTTTTTCGTTTTTGGCATGTGTATGTTTTATTACATTAGTTTAGCTAGTTGAGAAGACGAATACGTGAGAATCAACTTTGGGACCATGTATAAGGCTAATTTCTATGAATTGGAGGGCAGAGAAAATGTCATTGTGTAGTAAGGTTTCTATTTTCCTGACATTGATGATAGATTATGTGTTCACACTTGGTGTAATTGTCGTCTTATGTTAGCTCAGTAATCTATTTACAATCAGACATCATTAATTGATGCTCGATGTGGCTCATAAAGTGCTGAATGTTGCTAATATTTTCACCTTTTTAAAGATAAATAATTTGAACATGATTTACTGGATATCTAAACTTGCCATTAGAATGCATTTCATTAAGTTCATTACTATAGTGTTCTTTTGGTTGCATGTAGCAAACATATACTTAAAATAGTGCAGCTGAATCTTTCTTCGAATGCATAATCTGTAGGAGAGGCCTTCATAAACTGATCAAGGATTTGTCAAATTTTACATTTCGAGCATCATTTCATTCTCATATTTCAGACACACCAGCACTCTTTTTTAAACTTCAAAATATTTTTAAGAGGAAACCTGAGGTGTTGCCGTGTTGGTCACTAGTACCTGTCTCATTTGTCGGTCACATGAAATATAACCATGGGGCACGACTAACTGGCTAAGAATTACCTATTAGGCGTGTGGGTTCCAGGGTAGTCCAAATATTATGGGTCAGTTGGAGCAAAAATTATGCAGGTAGCTATTTGTGTTCAACCGACTCGTGGGACTTTGTATTAGAAGACTCCAAGTTTCCTTTTTCTAGATATCTTTTTTTGAGCTAATAGGTATTTATTATTTATTTGATTTCTTTTTAGAGAATTTATTATCTATTTCATTTTGGTTATGAGTTTGTCTAAATACATCTTACTATGCCTGAAATAGGCTAGAATAGTTTGAAAGGGTATATATGATACATGCTTAAACTGTATATCAACATTTAGGTCTACGGATTACCGGTGTTATTGTGTCCGACAACATTTCTTGTATCCAAGTGACAAGTCTATTACAGTAGGATAAGGTAAAAAGTGATAGATACTAATAAGACAGCTAATTTTAATGTGCATCGTGGGTCCACTTGCCCACATAAACTCAAAACGGTTATTTTGACATTAGGGACAAACCACAGAATATGATAATTAACTTAGGGTTTATATTTTTTATTCTCAAGCAAATGATCCCTGTGGATTTTAACTCTTTTTTAGAAGGTGTTAATCAGTTTTACACCTCTCACTGTTACCAATTTGCTATGATGAATTACCTAAGTGGGTGTTTGGCTGCCCAAATGACCTTATCAGGCCTTACCTGGTAGATGGGCTTACATTCCTTTTTGGCCGCAGCAGGTAATTTATGCAGTTCACTCCCAATGGTGGCTTAAGTGTGAATCCAATTCCTGGTTAATACTTGGCAGGATAGGGCACAGAATATTCTGCATCTTTAGGCCCAAATGTGTCTCTTCACTAGTTTATTTTTTATATCACTGGATAACTGAATTTATTTCTATTTTTGACACTTGTTTTTGTGTTTAGTTTACTCTTTACTATAACTGAAATATATTCATTATTGTTCTGCTGGAATCAGTTTAGCTGCTTAAGCGCCTATAGAATATTGCATAGCAATTAAAATATACTATATTTGATCATAAAAAAGGAACGTACATTTGGGTTAACTATTGCTAATTAGGCCCTGCTTGGTACACCGTGAATATTTGCAAATGCGAAAATTCACGGTTTATCATGTGTTTGTAGATGATTGATGAGGGCATCTAATAACAAATATTTGGTAGGATTTGCAATTATCTTACAAAATAAACAATTTAAATTTTTTTTTATTTTTTTTCTAATTTATAGAATTTTAATTAGCAACCACAAGAACCATGAATTTTCGCGTTTGCAAATATTCATGGTGTACCAAGCAGGGCCTTAGGCAAATGCATGTTTTGTTTTCTGTTGCATTAAGTGATTATGATGGGATTCATCACACTGGAATAATCATATTACAGTTTATCAGAAAAGAAACATGCACATTTTGGTTAAATTTTGCCAATTAGATGCAAATGCTTTTGTTTTTTCTATTGAATCAGTTAATGATGACTTTCGTTGGGATTCATCACCCTAGAATTTCAGTACAAGAAAAGATACAATCTTCTGCGGAGTATTTGATGGTCATGGTCCTTATGGTCATATGGTTGCCAAGAGAGTTCGGGATTCCCTTCCTCTTAAGCTGTGTGCCCAGTGGAAAGCTAATACTAATAGTGAGCAGAATAGTTGTGGCGCTGGAAGTGTCGATGAGGAAACAGCATCTGTTAGCATGGATGATGAGTGGTGTGATTCGTTGGATGTCGATGAGAATCAAAAGCTCCCCGAGATGTTTCTTCCTTTGAGACAGTCTTTCTTGAAGGCTTTCAAGTTAATGGATAAAGATTTGAAATCGCATCCAACAATTGACTGTTTCTGCAGTGGAACTACTGCCGTCACATTAATAAAGCAGGTAAAAATTCCTATGATGCTCTTGAACTGTGTTCTCTCTTACCTTCTCACTATTTAGCAGGCAATGATAGAACATTTGACCTGCAATTATTAGGGACAGGATCTAGTAATTGGAAATGTTGGAGACTCTAGAGCGGTATTGGGAACAAGAGATAAAGACAACTCTTTAATTGCCGTACAATTGACAGTGGATTTGAAGCCCAATCTTCCAAGTATGATTCCTCTGCAATACCTTCTGATAATTCTTCAACACTTCCTTTATTTAGTATGTTGAGGATTTCATAAAAAATTTGTTTCCTTTGGCCTGTCCTAGTATAGTTTTACTGTTTCTTTCATATTTTATACTTGTAAGTTTGTCGCCTTTTGACTTGTATAATAAAATTTGAAATTTCCCTCAAAAAAAAAAAAGAAAAGAAATTTGTTTCAATAGTATCACGCCACTCACTGGTGTTCTTCTCTAGCTGCAAAATTTAAAACTTTCATGCTTGTTATATATAGGAGAAGCGGCAAGGATCCAACAATGTAAAGGAAGAGTTTTTGCCTTGCAAGATGAACCAGAGGTTCCACGTGTGTGGTTGCCCAACAATGACTCTCCTGGCTTAGCAATGGCTAGAGCATTTGGAGACTTCTGTCTCAAGGATTATGGTTTGATTTCTGTGCCAGATGTTTCTTATCGTCGTTTGACAGAGAAAGATCAGTTCATTGTTCTTGCAACTGATGGGGTATATGTCTCTTCTTTTCATCTATTTACTATTAAAAATTACAGAAAAAGAGAACAAAAAATTCTCTCCTTGTTAAGCTTCACTGACCCACAACTGAAAGCATCTCTGTACATCAAATTTCCAAGAAAAGGCCTTATAGTTTAATTTCATCCAATCAATGCTTACAAAAAATCCCTTTTTGTATCATCTACTTGGTTATCTCTAACATTTCTAAAAGGCACTACGACATGCTTTGAAATTCGGTAGATGCTTTAGTTCATCATATGGTTTTGTTACTTAGTTTCTACATGATCTTTTGCAGCTCAACATTCTGCATCATCCATCTATCAGCTTTCATCCTTAAAATAACTCTCTATTATCAAAAAGGAAAATCAAAATCTATCTTAGGCTGATTTTATAATTCTACATTCTTTTAATTTTAATTTTCAACTTGGAAATTTTAAATCTTTTACAGGTCTGGGATGTTCTATCTAACAAGGAAGTTGTTGATATAGTGGCTTCGGCCCCAACCTGTGCAACAGCAGCCAGAGCTGTTGTAGACTGTGCTGTTCGATCATGGAAACTCAAGTACCCTACATCGAAAGCTGATGATTGTGCTTGTGTTTGTCTCTTTCTGGACCATCCTTGTCCCACCAATCAAGCTCAGGAGGAAAGCTCTTTGGAAGAGAAACCTCAGAAATCAGAATTCATGGTCTCAACTGCGGTGAACGAGGAAAGAACAGATGGGAATTTGCAGAGTTCCGATATGGGTGGTAATTCTGATCAAACTCCTGTTCTTCAGCACTCCGACACACTTCGAGGGCCTGACGAAATTGTGCCTGTTAGTGAAACCATGGAGGAGAAGAAGCTTCCGGAGAGGTCCCAATCCACTAGAAGTCTTGCTGAATGCATTTCAACTGCAGAGGATGAGGAGTGGTCAGCTCTAGAAGGTGTTACCCGGGTTAATAGTCTTCTAAATCTTCCACGATTCTTGTCTAGTGATAAAAGGACAGGCAGTTGGAGAAAGTGGCTATGAAACACGGAATACAGAAAAACAGAATCAGTAAAAAAAAAAAAAGTAGAAATAAAATAATGCCTTCCCAAGAAATTGCATGGATACCTTGTAACTGCTGGTTTAGAAGACTGCTGTGAAATGTTGAACTTTCATTTCATATCTTGGCTCTTACTGAACAGCGGGTACAATTAGCAGGTTCTTGTTTTTTTGGCCCTGGATCAAGTTTTACAGTATTTGGGTTCTTGAGGATGACAGTTCAGTAGTTGATGTTGCTTGTTGTTGCTTGTTCTGTGAATTATAGAACTGTCACCCAGTGTTGTATCTGATCTTTGCGTATGAAACTCGTAGACAATAAAAACCTTTGTTTATTTTGACTAGTATCTTCTCAGATATATAATTTGTGCCTCCGTGTTTGTTACAATTTTCGACAGCTTTGGATTTGTTTCAGAGGGTGATTTGGTGTGAAACATGCCAACCAAGATTTCTGAGAAATACTGTTTCTAGGTTTTCTCACATAATGGTGTAATGAAAATGGATTCTGCAAGACATCAATTGAGAACAAGATAAGCTATGAAATCCCATGTTTACGTTTTAAAAGGATCTTCTACCATTGCTGGAATGCTCAATGTGGTGTGGCTGTGATTTGCAGAACTGAACTAGGGGAGGGAACTGACTACTTGAATCTCTGTAGAGACCTGAAACTATGATTATTGATCCAATGTTGAATTTGTTGTATTGATTGGAGATGGGAGGGATCCTGACGCACTGGTTAAATCGGTGAACTGGCAACTCTACAGTTTCAATCGGGGGTTCAAAAACTTATTTGCTTTTAAAATAAGCATTTCTATTAAACATTTTTGGGAGCAAAAAATTTAGACAAAAAAGAAATTAAGAAAAAGGCTATTGAGGATCCAAAAAGCTACCATATCCTAAGTTTTAATAGTTAAATATAATTAAACTAAATTTTCTGTGGTGCTTAATGGTTTCTCTATTTTCTTTGCATCATTTATGGTGCTTCTCTTCATGTAATGGTGCCTTCTTTCTTACATCCTTGTTTGTACTTAATTTGGAGCAATCATAAAAAAAAAATTGTGTTCATTACAATATTGTTGTATTAATATTAATTTCTTATAGAAGGGAAAAAATATAAATAAAAATTCATCAAAGATAATAATATTTAAGAGCCGGTAGGGATATATTGTTATTCAAACATTGAGTGTATACTAGCCAGTGGGGCCCATATAAAGATCATTTAAGAGCTGATTTTAAGGAAGATATTCTCTTTATCATGTAAATCATCCTCACAAAAAATTAGCCTATTCTAAAACTTATAACCACATCATCCATTGAGTGAAATCAATGGTAAAATAAACATCTCAAACACCGTTGATTTTTTTTGTGATTTCCAATCACCGGATTTCTACAATGTGCTAATTTTCAGTGAGGATGATTAACATTGTGATTAGAACATCCTCATCTAGACCTGGCAACGGGTTAGGGTCGACCCTAGGCGGGTTGGTGGGTCCAGATTGGTCAACCCTAACCCTGACTCGTTTATTAAACGGGTCAGTTTTTCAACCATAACCCTGACTTGTTTAACATTTTTCTATATAAAACAAGGAAATAGGTTAGGGTCGACCCTAACCCTAACGAGATTTTTGAGTAATGGGTCAGAAATGCTCAACCCTAACCCTAACTTATTTAGTACCAGGTCGAGTTAGGGTAGGGTTTAGCTGATTGAGTTAGGGTACGGTTTGGCGGGTCGGTTAGGGTAGGGTTGGCGGGTCACGAGTCACTTTTCCATGTTTATCCTCATCCAATATCATCCCTTGGATCAACTTCATGTGGGCCCACATGTAATATACATATAACGATGTATTTTGATCCGAAGTTGTTTTATAGGTGCCCTTCAAAATCTTATTGGCATGCCCCCGTTATAGATACCCCTAAATTTGCATTTGTTGTTGTTGGCAGGTTCCAATCTTACTAGCACCTCCAATTCGAAATGGAATCTCTTCCATCAAATGCTGGAAGAAGGTTTTACATGATGAAGTGGTTTAACAAAAATGGAATTGCTATTAGTAGTTTTGGAGTCAAACCAAATTCACCAAGTCCAACGTAACAGGCCTGCAAATAACATTTCAGGGGTGCCTTTAAAAATTTCCCTTTCATCCGTCCTCATAATATTACCTTACCTTGACAGTTTTTATATGCAAGTTCTCGGAGAACAGGAAAGAGTAGAGAGTTTTTTTTGAGAGCGAGTAGAGAGAGAGAGTAGAATGGCGTCGTCGAGCAGCGGACTGACTTTCAAGCTTCATCCACTGGTGATCGTGAACATCTCAGACCATTACACAAGGGTTAAATCCCAAGCACATCCTGCTCATGTTAGCAACAACGGCGCAGTTACATCACCATCACCACCACCTCCATCGCCGAGGGTATTCGGTTGTGTTATTGGGATCCAGAGAGGACGAACTGTTGAGATCTTCAACAGTTTCGAACTTCTCTACGACCCCTCCACTGATTCTCTCGACCGCGCTTTCCTTGAGAAGAAGCAAGAGCTCTGTAAGTTATAACTCTTTCCCTTTCATTCCATCTTTGTTTTCTGCGGTTGTTTTTTGGCACCATCTAGGTTATTTAATCTTTCTATTTTTGTTCTATGCTTTTTCGTATTTTCTAGGGTTTCTTTTTTCTCAAATTTTTTGGTTTAGTATCTAGGGTTTATGATCGAGATTCAACTTTACAACATTTATACGACCCTAGGTTAAGTAGTCTAGGGATTGGGCTTGAGCGGGTTAGGGGCTCTGCTCGTGTTTGCTAAAGTTAGTTCCTCTGGTTGCCCAAATTATGGTATCTTGAATGGGTTCGCGGGTTGGGAAAAAAAAAAATTTTAAGGGTAAAATTTTCAATGACTAATTTAATCACATATATGTGGATCATCATTAATATTGATTATGGAATCCATTTTTTGTAAATCAAATTTGTCCATAGAGACATCCACGGTAGAAAAAAAAAAAAGACGCTTCAAAACAACTCCTCCAATGCTAATGCTAATGTGGAGATAAACTTGGAAGTTGACGTAGCGGTGGAATGGGAAGAATCCTGCCAAGAGAAAGCACAGCTTTTGATTACCAAACAAGTCAACTCTTTTTTGTGAGGAGAAAGAAAAGGAATTCTAGGGTTTTATTTATTAAGTAAATAGATTTTATTTAGATTTGTTGAGTAGGATGCGAAGACATTATCAAGTCGATCGTCTAGAATTAGATGAGAGGCTTGACAATGTCTTCCCATTTCACCGCCTCATATTAGCATTGGAGGAGTTTTTTTGGGGCAAAACCTTTTTTTTCCCGTGGCATCCACTTTTTACCGCATTCGCAATTGCATTGGAGTCTGGAGATGCGTTAAAGGAGGAAAGCACCATATCTTCATTGCCTTAGTAATATATAGATAATAGATCTTGTATTCAAAATACATTTATAGTTAAAAGATGTATTACCATATATTGAATGTATTTATTTATAAGTTCTTTGGGTTCATCGGGCTAGAGAACCTCATTGTACCCACTTTTGATTTGGGTTAAGCAATTACGTCCGTGGTTTGTTCATCTTATCTGATATTTGCCCAAGCTGTGCAAAGATCGGGTTGGTTCTCCGTAAGTCCCACCCCTAAATAAGAACTTGACTTTCTGCTTCTTATTGACAATTACTTTTGAGCTGTATATGCTAAGTAACTGACTTATACACTTCAAAAGCAATTGCTGATGAGGAGCTAAAATTCTAAGTACTTAACCTAGGATCGTAACATTCCATTGCGCTTCCAAAGTCGATGTACACGGCGGCCACTCTATTGATACTGGCCCGCTGGTAGCCCTTTCCTTGCAATGGCAGTGTGACCATGCATAGTATGAATGCATCTAAATCCAGCTTGTTGATTGCAACATTCTGCGAATTGAACCTTGGATGTGGGGGTGGCTTTAATACCTAATGTTAAGTACCCGATCGGTACACCTCAAAAAGCCTTTGTTTATAAGGAGCGGAAAGTCTCACAAAGGCTTTCCCCCTTTTTGTCTAGTTGGTTTTCCCAAATTGTTGCAAGTTCAGTAGGATTTTGTTTATCCTTTGTGATGCGTTTTTTGTTGCCATTTCTTTCTCAAAATTCTTGACTTTGTTTGAAGAATCTGTTATTAAATTCTTGCTGACATTAGAATGTTATGCCCTCAACTTTTTAGATAAGAAGGTTTTCCCAAACTTCTATATACTTGGTTGGTACTCAACTGGAAGCGATGCCCAAGAATCAGATATGCAGATTCATAAAGCTGTAAGATAGGAAGCTCTACTGAAAATTTTAAGCTTATAGTTTTCCATGGTTTTTTAGTAGATATCTACTCTTTACATATTGAATTGTACAAGTTTTTACTTCGTCGCTTTAGAATTTTTTTCTTCTGCTACAAGCCTACAACCATTGAAGGTCATTAGTTCTGCAGTTTAATTATTTTACTTGTAACTGGAGCTTGGAGAATAGATGATTAGTTTAACTTTTATTGCTTGTTCAGAGTTGTCATGTTTTCTGGCAAAGATAAGGGAGTCAGTAAAAGTGTAGTCATTACTTATCAAATAAGAAGAAAAGTGTGGTCATTGAGCTTGTTTTGCATTAGAGTTTGTATCTTATAAAGGATTGCTCCTTTGCCTTGCTGGCGGGGTATTTAGACAATTAGAATAGGTAGAGACTTAAGGTGACATAACACTCCTGATTTTAAAATGATATGAACTTGCTGGCGGGGTTGCTAACTGTTATTTCATGTTTAGATGATCAGAACTGTGTATGTGTCTTTTCTTTACAATAAAAAGGAAAAAAGGGCTGTGTATGTGTTGAGGAATCTTAAAACAGCCCAAGCTGTACTATTGTATAAAGCCGGGACCTGGTAGGGATCCCGGCAGTTATAGCGTGGGAAGCCATGGCCTCCTAAATTTTTTAAGAAAGAAGACCCCTTCTCTTGACTGAAATATTTAGGTTAAGCACATAAATGGTCTCTTGGTCATACTCCGAAAAACAGTTCTGAATGAAAAGCCAACCTCCAACGAATTTGTAAACACACTCCCGTTTTTACAATACTACATGATTAAATCTACTTTATGATTTCATGTATTAATCATCCCAAATGCATGTGCCACCCACTGGTAGGATTTAAAATATATTCAATTCAGATGGTTGCATGTGCAACAAAGGCCAATGAGGACACTATTGAGAAGCACTTTAATGCAAGTTCAAGGCTTTAAAGGCAAGAGGTAGGCTTAGTTGATGTGTATTGATGTGGTGACCCAATGACACAAGGCTTGAAGTAAAATGTTGTTCTTGATAGAGTTGGATGAGGAAATAGGATTCATAATGTTGATTCCAACATAGAATAAAGCATAGATAATGATGATGACAATAGTGACATTTGTAAGTTAGGAGAGAGATTAAATAATAAAATACTTTTTTGTCCAATTTTTTCATTCTATTAGATCTACGTTCTTATGATATTTCCTAATTAAGGCTCACATTTTCCGTTATAATTCCTTGAAATTTTCTTTAGTAGGTGCTCCAAGCTCAACTGTCCTAACTGTGCCTTCTACAATGTAATATCTTTAAATGAACGTAGTGGTATATTTTTAAATCATCCTACTAATGAAATCCTTTTTGGAATAGTTGATGGATATCAATGAAAGCCCAGTTTATGTTCTTCTCAATCCTGCAATCAGTCATGCACAAAAGGATCTTCCAGTGACCATCTACGAAAGTGGTATGTGGCATTTTCTATTATATATTTCCCTAAGTATCTGTCTACATTAAATCTCATTAGACAGTGCAATGCCGAGCCCCTCCTTTATTATATTAATTACTACTGAGGCGTTGGTTGCCTCAAAGAATTGATCGGTAAGATGCTAGACCAGCTGCAGAGACAGTGGTAAACTGTGCGGTCATTTTATAATCTCATTTGAGGAACTTCTCCTGATATTTAACCATAATGGAGAAGTCACACTATTTTATTTTATTTTTATAAAAAGGATTTTTATTAAAACAGACAAAGCGAAGTCACATTACTTGCAGCTCGTTCCCTCTGTCCTTCTCTTTTGCCCTAAAACTTTTATGCCCATGCAAATATGTAATACCATAACAATATAAAATATAAGCCAGAGAGTTAATAGTCACAAACATGTAACTCTCAGATGTTGATGCCGTCATGACCTAAAAATAAAAATAAAAAAATTCAAATCACTGGTGGAATTTGTCCTTGCCTGATCCAGTTAGAAAGATTTTCAAGGTCAAACAGGTTGAGCAAGTTATCAGAGTTTCATACCAATCAAAAAGAAAAGAAAAATCAGTTTCATCTGCATGAAAAGCACTGGAATTAAACTGCCCTCTGTGTTTTATATAAGTTCAAGATTCCATTGGATTATTTCATAAGAAAACTGTTGTTTAAACATAATACTGTTTTTTATATTTCCTTGTAAAACTGTTGTTTTATAAGCATTGTGAGATAAGCACAATGTTTCATTTCTTTCTGAAATTCATACTGACAAATGATCCTTTATTTTTTTGGGATGGATTGTTACAACTCAAGAATTGCACGTCATAGATGGGATTCCACAGTTAATCTTTGTTCGCTCAAGCTACACCATTGAGGTTGGTTTTACTTGTTTCTCTTCCATCATATCTTATTTGATCATCACATACTGAATCAATTTCTTTTTATTGTAAGACCGTTGAAGCAGAAAGAATTTCGGTTGATCATGTAGCACATCTCAAACCATCTGATGGTGGTTCAGCTGCAACTCAATGTGAGGTTTTCAGCTTCGACATTGTTTAACTTTTCCTTCTTTTTCCTTCGGTTAATAATTTGAAAGTAAATGGGAGGAATGAGAATGGAATTTTCTTCCAATGCAGTGGCTGCACATCTTACAGGAATACATAGTGCCATCAAGATGCTTAACAGCAGAATTAGGGTGCTTCACCATTATCTTTTAGCTATGCAAAAAGGTAATGCATTTAACCTTTAACTAGTCTACAGCTACTGAACTTGAGTACCTTCTCTTGGGCATCTTCTGACCGTATTTGATTGTGGATTATATGCAGGTGAAATTCCATATGACAACTCATTGCTCAGGCAGGTTTCTAGTCTTCTGAGAAGATTGCCAGCCATTGAATCAGGAAAATTCCAAGACGATTTCTTAATGGTAAGCGTCTTCTATTCCTGGGGAATTAGCAGTTCCATGTGAATATTCTCAAAAAAAAAACTCAATTCCATGTGAATGAGAATATTATTCTATAGTTCATGTTTTGATGTCCTTATAGTGAAAAAAAAATTGGCTTCCGATTATTTGGGATTTAGATTTTTGTTTCTTACAGATAATGAGAAATGAAAAGATAAGAAAATGCCAGAATTCAGCATTGGCTGCTCTTTTGTTTTATTGTCTGGTTTTGTATTTATGAGATAGATATTAATTAAGATTATTAGATTAATAGGAAAACATAACAATTTCCTGTTACTAGGTTTTCTTGTCCTTTTAAGAGAGATGGAAGAGGAAGGTTCTTCAAAAAGTTTGTTAACCAATTTATACCAATCAAACTAAAGATAAATTTTGATGTAGCAATAATAAAACCAACTAAGCTCTAAAGAGTTGCTAATAAATAAATTAAAAAAAAAAAGCTTGAAAGAGTAGAATTTTGGGCAATCAAAGCATGCTTAAAGGCAGGATTTATTTGAGGAAACTTCGTGTTGACCTCAAATAGTTAGGATATGGCACTGCAAGCAACTATGTATCATTAGTTGATGATGCTTAGTTCTGATTTCATTATTATTATGCTTAATTGGTGCTTTGAGACATTCTTGTCTTTTGTGTAGGAATACAATGATACACTCCTGATTACATACCTTGCCATGATTACCAACTGCTCGAGGTACGTTAAGCTGGCACTTTGTCTTTACTTGTGCTTTTGATCTCAAGACAATCTGAAGAAAGACTGATTATGTTTTGCTTAATGCCTATTTTGTTATGCATTAGGGGTGTTATTTATCTGGGTACATGCCAGGCCTTGCAAACTGAGCCTTATAATATTGTTGCTAGCCCAGTCTGTTAACTCCTCTAACCAGTAACCACTGTTGTGTTTGAAGTACTTGAGTCCACAATGTAGCATAATCTCTGGATTTCTGTTGGTACTGAACTGAAGAACCATTTTGTGGTCTGAACCTGAAGTTATTAATACTAAGGACCAAGGTTTAAAATCTTGTTTCAACCTAATGTTTTAAGTTTGGTGAATTCCGAAACAAAACATTAACAGTACCCAAAACCATATTGTACATTTGTTCAAAAAAAAAACCATATTGGTACACACGGAAACAGTTTCTTTCAACACTTATCACAACCAAAACGGGCATTTCAAAGCATTCGAAATAATGAACCATGGTTAGGACACCTTTGACGATCCCCTTCCCAATTAGGAAATTACAAAAATGAAACCATTCAAATTGATTCACGACCAAGAATTACTGGATTCTCTTTAGGATATGCCTTGCTAGTGGAAGGAAGTCTGGAGTGCAATTTTAACATGAAAACCATTGAAATTTTGCAGTACTGTGAATGAGGTGGTCGACAAATTGAACGTTGCATACGACAGGCATAGTCGGAGGGGAGGCCGGACTGCATTTATTTGAAAAGCCACCCTCTTTCCCAAGCGAGGGTCATACAGTTCCATATGTTCTTGAAGCTGAAATGGAGTTCATACTTGTGATGATATAACCAAATTATGGTTACTATGTCTTTTAGTATCAATAACCCCCCAAAAAAAAGAGCAAATGAAAAGAAAACTTTTGAAAGTTGGTATTTTTGTTTTTTCTTGGTTTTCCATTTTTGGTTGTCACATATATTTTACAAGAAGTATGTTGGAGGGATTAGTTTTATTGTGTTTGGAGTTGAAGGTGCTGAGTTTTGATTAACCCCACATATATTACAGGTTACACCACTACATGAAAGGAAACCGTGCTTTAGATCAAAGTATAAGTTTACATTATCAGTCTTTTCCTCACGACCAGATGAGTCGTACTTCTTTACTGGACTCTATCTATAGTAATTTAGATCAATGACTTTGGATCCATGTGAAAAACTGAGACATTCTTACCTGATTGCCTCCAAAAAGATGCCAATTAAGATGAAAAAGGAATTCAAATAATGTTAGTTTTGTTATGATTTTAAGGCACACAAGATATATATCGAGAGAAGTGGGAAGAGGATATTACTTATTTACTCTTTTATAAAATACATATTCATCGTACAACATATATCACACACTTTTCTTATCGTACAAAACTTAGTTTCTGTTACTTATCTAACAAGAATCATTTCATATATAGGAATGTAAAGGAGAAGGGGGAATGCATGCCCTACATGCATATACTGTGGTGGCAAGGAATGCCACCTTACAGCTATAACTCGAATGGTGGGTCAGCCATATGCTGCCACCTATATAACACTCCCCCTTGGATGTCCACCATTCTAAGATAATTGCCTCGTTAAAAACCTTGCCAGGAAAACTCAGAGGGACAAAACCTGAGCTAAGGAAAAGAGTACAAAGACCTAGAAGGGTGCTGGACTCGCATAAGCTGCCTCATTAAAAACTCTGATAAGGAAAACTCAGAGGGACAAAACCTTGGCAAAGGAAAAAGAGTACAGCGCGATAAGGTCCAGTCAGACAAAAGTAGGCATCGGAATACTCCCCCTGATTGAGCAGGCACTCAAAACAGTCCGCTTGATGATACATCCGTCTCATTCCCTCTCGGGACATCAGCTCTTACAGCATGTCTCTCCGGGACATCAAGTTTAGCTGGAGCATTTGCAGCAGGTATATATGACTTGGTAACTTTAGCTGCGTCATTAAATGCATCAGGCATTTCATTGGCAATTTTCTGAAGATGAACAATCTTCCGCACCTCAATGTCACAGGCATTGGTACGAGGATCAAGATGAGACGTAGATGGTGTGATCTAGGAAATCGCATGTCGTTCTTCTGACGACGAATCACATCGTTCTACTGACGACGGATTGTCTCCCCCTAATGACGGGAAGACTGTCTCATCAAAATGACAGTCCGTAAAACGGGCGGTAAAAACATCACCTGTCATTGGCTCAAGATAACGAGTAATAGAAGGTGAATCAAAGCCAACATATATTCATAGCCGACGCTGATGACCAAACTTGGTGCGTCGCGTAGGGGCAATAGGAACTTGCACAACACAACCAAAAATACGCAAGTGTGAAATATTTGGTTGGTGACCCATAACAAACTGCATAGGGGAATACAAATGATATGCAGTCGGACGAATCCGAACCAATGCAGCTGCATGTAAAATGGCATGTCCTCAGGCTGCAACAGGTAGCTTAGTTCTCATAAGCATAGGCCGAGCAATGAGCTGAAGGCGCCTCACAAATGATTCTGCTAGACCATTTTGTGTATGAACGTGAGCAACATGATGCTCTACGTCGATGTCAACTGCTTGGCAATAAGCGTCAAAAGCTCGAGATGAAACTCGGCAGCTCCATCAAGACGGATAGACTTGATGGGGAATCAAGGGAAATGTGCACGTAATCGTATAATATGAGCGAGTAAACGTGCAAATGCAACATTGCGAGTGGATAATAAGCAAAAATGCGACCACCTCGCAGAAGTATCCACCAAGACCATAAAATATCGGAATGGTCCACATTGGGGATGGATATTCTCACAAATATCTCCCTGAATTCGTTGCAGAAAAGCTGGGGATTCAACAACGACCTTGGTTAAAGATGGTTTAAGCACCAATTTACCCAGGGAACATGCTGCATAAGCATAATCTTTGGACATCAGAATCTTCCTATTCTGTAATGAATATCCCTGCGTGTTTTGAATTATTCTACTCATTATGGTAGAACCTGGGTGACCAAGTTGGTCATGCCAAAGCATAAACGCTTTCAGGTCATTGAACTTCTGGTTCAAGACGGCATAAGATTCAACCCTTCTTATCATCGTATGATACAAACGAGAGGAGAGAGCTGGGAGCTTCTCTAATATACGCTTCTGGTGTGATACATTTGAGGTAATATACAAGTATTCCATATCATGCTCATTCACTGTCTCAAGGTGGTATCCATTACGATGTATGTCTTTAAAGCTCAACAGATCTCTCTTGGATCTGGAGGAATACAAAGCATCGCCAATATCAAGTATTGTACCACCCGGGAGCATAATACTAGCTCTACCAGAGCCCTCAATCAAACTGGTCGTACCAGTGATAGTAGTCACGCAAGCCTTGAACATACTCAAGCTCGTGAAAAATTTACTATCACGGAGGATTGTATGGGTCGTAGCACTGTCTGCTAGACAAACATCCTCGCCATATTGGCTTTGTTTGGATATGTCTCTGCTTGGACCAATATCTCGGGATATGCCTCTGCTTGGGTCCATATCCTTTAAAAATAAAGCAAGTATAAGCATATACACAAAACGCTTATATTATATATAAACAAAAGTAGTACAGAAAAGTAGTACAATTGGTATGAACATACTCATTCTCCAATTGTATAGCAAAACTCTAATTGGTGTGAACATGCTCACCCCCCAATTAGTTTGCTTACATCCTCTCCTTCTAGATCGAGAAACATATCGGACAACTCCAGGTGGGTATCATCAGTGGGAACACCATTACAAATATAATTTGTCTCGGCACCAGTTTTGGCTTTCTTACATGAAGCCTGATACAAATCGACTAGGTGCTCGGTCGTATAACAATTACGCGCCAGGTGTCCTTTCATGCCACAACGATAGCAGGTTACATCTCTAGGGGGTTTATTCCAACCTCTCCCTTTTCCTTGCTTCGTTTCGCCTCTATCCCTCTCCTGGGGATCAGCGTTATCCCTCTTCTGGGGATTCTGTGTAGCATGATTTGTATTATTCCACTTCCCAGAATTATTCCGTCGGTAGCGTCTACCGTGCCTACCTTTATAACCAGGTCGTCCACGTCCCTGTCCTGAAGCAGTCGCTGCATAAGCTTCAGGTACAGACGTAGAACCAGTGGGACGAGCCTCATGGTTCAATAACAACAATTCGTTATTCTTCTCGGCAACTAGAAGGCAGGAGATTAATTCAGAATATTTTTGAAACCTACGCTCTCTATATTGCTGTTGTAACAGCACATTAGAGGCGTGGAAAGTGCTGAAGGTTTTCTCCAGCAGCTGCGCATCAGTAACAGTATCACCACACAGTCTCAGCTGCGAGGTTATTCTGAATAAAGCCGAATTATATTCTGTTACTGATTTGAAGTCCTGCAACCGCAGGTTCCTCCAATCATTCAAAGCACCAGGATGTATGACCATCGACAAGTGGCCAAATCTATCCTTTAAACAGTTCCAGAGGACTAACGGATCTTTCACCGTCAAATATTCAGATTTAAGTCCCTCATGGATGTGGTGCCGAATGAAAATAGTGGCAGCAGCAGCACGACTCTCTGTGGTCGGCTGATTTCCTTCCCGGATAGTATCTCCGAGTTGCTTAGACGCGAGATGGAGTTCCATATCCAGGACCCAGGAAAGATAGTTGTTTCCAATGATATCTAAAGCAACAAACTCAAGTTTCGTCAGATTCGACATTAAAAATAAGACAATACAAGTATACCTTTCTGATTTTGTGAGATGCCCAGAAGCTTCGGGTTGATCACAAAATGTCGAGGTCTCGAACTGGAGAGTGATAGAGACTCGTGCTGATAACGTGTTATGATTTCAAGGCACACAAGATATATATCGAGAGAAGTGGGAAGAGGATATTACTTATTCGCTCTTTTATAACATACATACTCATCGTACAACATATATCACACACTTTTCTTATCGTATAAAACTTAGTTTCTGTTACTTATTTCTCAACATAACAAGAACCATTTCATATATAAGAATGTAAAGGAGAAGGGGGAATGCATGCCCTACACGCATGTACTGTGGTGGCAAGGAATGCCACCTTACAGCCATAACTCGAATGGTGGGTCAGCCATATGCTGCCACCAATATAACAAGTTTCTAGTTTTAAGTTTTAACTGTGTATAAATTCCTCTTGTACTTAAATACTTTTAGCAATTTGCTTCTTTGAGTGGCTGTTATTAGAAAAAGGAATCAAAGATGGGAAGGTTGAGGTTGCAGTAAGACTGATGCAGCTTCTGTCACCACACAAAATGGCTTTTACAAGATGGGGTAAACTCGCATCATAAGGTATGCTGTTGATGGTAATTCATTACTAAAACAACTTCCTGTTGCTCTTTGTTGGCAGAAACAAACTCATCCTCACCCTTTCCATATGTTAAAACAATGACCTAGTTTTCTCTGACAAGGACCAATCCATCATTCCCAGTTTCTCTTCCCCAATTTGAGCTAAAACATCTAAATGGTCCAATCTTTCTCATTCCTCTCCTATGATTTCTCGATCCTGTAAAATTGAACACAGCCATGGATAACTTTGCCTTTTTATCTTTCTTACATGGCTACTTTTTTCTCAAATAACCTTTAAAAAAGCAAGAGCCATCAAAAAAGATTAGTATATAAAATATGTTTTAGTTACTTTTCAAAATAATTTATTTTCTGTTAACGTTTTCTTTATTAAATACTTCAGTTTTCCAATACATCACTAAATTTTTTTGAGGTTAGTATGTTGTTAATGAGATCAGGAACTTGATGTTGTCAGGATTTGAACGAAAGTCTGGGCTATAAACAACAATAGATAATTTATGAATTGAGCTAGTTGGCACCTGAAAATACATCACTAAATTGATTATTAGAATTGCCGAGAGTTGAATCGGGTTTAAAACTTGCCTACATTTTTACATCTAACAATTAACTACTTACATGTTTAATGGATATAATAATAAAAAAATAAAAATAAATTATATTAAATACATCATATAACTACTATAAGAAAAATGCTTTCTAATGGTATAAATTAAATTTAAGTTTGAAAGTTATGGCCATTTATAATTTTAAATTAATTAAAATTCTTTTTGTTAACGAAGATTAATTCATTAGAGGGGTTTTTTTTAATCTTTTTACGTTGCGTTAATATGCGCCTAAGATTGAGCATACAAACAAAAAAAGCATGTTGTCTTCATTTTTTTTGAGTGTTGTTATTGACACTTAAGTTTTTTATAGGTTGTGGCCTAAGCTTGTTTAATTTTAATTAATTTAATATAAAAATATTTTTTATTGGGGGTGGCTTTTCTTTTTATTTTTTTAAACTATTTTTCACCTTATTAATAATTAAAAAAATATTTATTAGGACTTAAAAGATTAGGATAAAGAGAGAAAGTGGGAAAATCGACTCCACTTTCAGCGGATTTATTCGCTCCATCATCAACGAATTTTTTGTTGTTGATTCGGTTTTAAGCATCTGAGCATTAAATCCCTTATGCAGTAGGGTTTATTTCACACAGATTTTCATGGAGGATGATTCTATTTCTAGTAAAACTCTATTAATGAGTGAGATCTGTAAAAAAAACTCAATTGATGAGACGGTTGGTTCTTCAAATTTTGTAAATGATTCTCAATCACATCACTTGAAGGTATTGTCACAATCTTTTTCAATTTTTTATTGTTAGTTTGTAAAAAAAAATGAGATTGAAATTAGGGCACACGAACAGGACTCGGCCATGCAGGGACGAATGCAAAGACTCACCCCGAGGCCGAGTCCTGCACTTAGGACTCCATCCACGGACGAGCCTTAGTGTCAAGTCTCCTCCTCCCGAGGCCGAGCCTTCTCATCAAGACTCCCTCATCCACGGGCGAGCGTTAGTGTAGAAGAGCTATCTTCAATTTCAGGTGTTGAAGTCCAATCAAGCGAAGGTATAGTTTAGTTTCGAAATCTCGATTATTGAAATGGAGATTAACGAGTTGCAAAGACTATTATCCAGCATAAAAGAAGATTAAGGAAAAAAACGAAGGCTTACCCTTCTTCTTTCGTTGGACGGTGGTGGAGGGGGTGGATTGAGTCGCTTCGACCTAGCCATCGTCCTTCTCCTTCGAAGAATTCTCTCAAAATTTTAAAAAAAAACGTTTAATTTGGAGATTGGCCTCAGGGGGGTCGTGGGTTCTGCAGCTTCTGCTCTAGGGTTTTAGAGAATAAAAAAGGAAAGAGGGGGAAGAAAGAATGAAAAATGTCAGATTAATTTTAGGTTAATTTTTTTATTATTATTAAAAAGAAAACTAAATGTTTGGAAGTGGGATATTTTCAATCAAAATGTGGGATAAAAGTGATAGATTTTTGGATACCCTTTAGTGTAGGCCACAACTAATAAAAAACTTAAGTGTCAATAACAACACTCTTTTTTTTACCCATGCGAAATTATCTCACGATTCGCACTTACTATGATAAAATATCTGGCATTGCTTGTTCTGGGAGTTAGTTTGTAATAATCTTTTTTGTTTTTTAACAACAAAATAGAACTATTCATAGAAAGTTGGTGTAACCACCTCTGACTCGATCGAGTCTACAGAGTTCAGCTGAGAAATAGAGATTCACAGAGTTAGAAAACAACCTAGTCTGTGGGGGTTGAAGATTTCTACCACATTGAGCAAGCATACTAACAAGTATCATCATGTTAAAAAGCAACACTTTTTTTTTTTTGTTCAAAAACAACACACTTAAAACACACATTTACTAAGTTCTTTGGGAAGTCTTTTGCTTCCTCGAAAAGGACCTGATTTCTCCAATATAGATTTTTTGTACTACCATTAGCATGATATATGGCACGATAGTGCCACGTTTATAGTTGTTGGCATGCCAAACGATCAGCACGGCATAACAGTACGCCCACAGTCAGATTTTCAATTTTTACCTTATTTGACTAAAATCCCCCTGAAACAGCAAAAAAAAAAAAAAAGCTAGTTTAGGGGTATTTCAGTTATGTGCGTATACCACACCTCCATTTATCTATAAATATTAACCCCTTCCACCCCATTTTCATAAAGGGCTATCAAAATTGGTATTTAAAAAGTTTCAAGAAATCAACGTCTTCAACTCAAAATCAAGATCTCAAGTCTCATTCTCTCAAGTCTTATTTTCTCAATTCTCAAGCAAATTTAGTATATTAGTTGAGGTACTTATATTTTTAATTTAATTTTCTTTTATATATCATTATAGATTCCCACTCTTCTTCTCCTCCTCTATAATTGCATGATGATGATGACTCTAAAGTCACTCTACCCCAAGAACAAGTAGACCCTATTACTTCCTCCTCTATTGAAGGTACTCGTAAAAAATGATCAAGATCTAGAATATCATCACTATGGAACCATTTTATAGTTATGTAAGACAAATGAAAGATAAAGCCGAATGTAATCTTTGTGAAAAAACTTATGAAGCTAATTCTAGAGGTGGTATAGATAGCCTATTACGACACCTTGAAACTTGTCTTCTCAAACACCAAAATGTAAAACACATAGCACGACACATGGCGCATGGCACGGCATGCTGGCACAAACATGGGCACAATAGCATGACGTGCTAGCACGACATGACTGACTTAGTTAACATGCCAGTCGTGCCGCGTGCCGTAGCGACATGGCACTACTAAGGTACTCCTTGTCCCTCTACGCTCTCCAACCAAATTAGAAAAGAGCAATCTATAGTACAATTCAAGATGATGGGGCAATTCTGTCCTCTTTCGACAAATTATTTGTATCAAGCACAACGAGGTTATTTCTTATTACGACAACAAAGAATATTTATTTTAAAGACAGAAACGCCCTTAAGTTTCTAAAATACCTGATATGTCCCGTGGTAGTAAATGACCAAAATAACTGTATTTTATTTTTTAATACCATTATACCATTTAACATCTTTATTACATAAATGACTAAAATAGCCTTATTATCTTTTACGAAATACAGGGCGTGTCTCGTGGCCATAGTTATTTATTTACACCTGATTTACACTTGACGGTAGAGTCGCGTGGAGTGGATCCAAAGGTGCGCGCGCGAAGCGCGCATGAGGGCAACGCGCGTAGCGCGTTTGGACATTCAAC
>MVGT01003370.1:113197-152193 GCA_002174775.1 Macleaya cordata | reverse complement strand
TTTTCAAAAACTAATTTACACCTAAACTAATATGCATTTTGTACTACATCCAAAATTGTTTTAGGATTTACAATAAAATCATGTATGATTTTACAAAACAAAAAAATGTTGTTTTCTTTGTTTTCAATGAAATCATTTAGGATTTTATAGTAAAGTCAAAAAAATAGTTTTAGATGTGATACAAAATGTAGTTAATTTAGGTGTAAAGAAGTTTTTGAAAACAAGTTTTTCAATCGCGAACCAAACGGGCCCTAAAAGTTTGTCAACGTTACAACAGAGGAGCACTGTATCAAAAGTCAGGTGTTCTAACATGACCTTGAAAGTGAATCCAAAAATGGAGATCACCCAATTCAGAGATGTTATCTGGTGGATGTAAGATGTATCATTTTCATCACCATTCAGCCAACTATCTTCACGAATTCAGTGGGCCACCTTTAATAGCTCTTGTGATCTGATCCCACTGATGAGAATCTCTTCTTTAAACTAACCCCACACACGACAACGTTCACAAGATCACACCTTTCTCTGTTATTATCTCTCCTCTCTATTTCTCTCTCTAAAACTGGACATGAAAGTTGGAACGGATCGATTAGGTTTGTCTTCTTCTTCATATTTTGCTAGCTCATTTAGATTATCTCTTTTGTTTTTAATTCTGGATAACCTAATCTGTAATTTGATCTCATCTGGAAATTGTTGATCTGGAATTTTCTTCCTTTTAAAAATTTGATGATGGGTTTTATTTATTTCTCTTTGTTAATGGGTTCTTTTTGGTTTTTAGCTTTTAGGGTTTAATCAGTTTCTTCTGTCTCTCCATACACTTCACTTAGGATTTTGTTGAGTTCTCTGTTTATACTTGAATAAATATAGGGTATGTTTGTGTTTGGATTTCATTTAATGGATTTTTTCTCTCTTATTTATTAATTTTAGACTCCTCCTAGGTTTCCCAGATATCAATAATCAATCTTTACCTCCGTCAGAAAAATAAATAAAAATCAATCTTTGGGTTTCCTTTTCTTATGTTTAAATTATATTATCCTGATATATTTTAGTTTTGACAGCTCAATGGGTTAGTGGTTTTGTTTTTATGGTCTGTTTTGTTTGGTTGGATTTTTCTAAAACCTTCAAAGAATTTTGAACATTGTTTTGATCTTCATCTAAATTTAATAAGTTTGGGCTTTTGTTTATGAAGCAAAATTGCTTGATGGAATGCTGATCTAAAACTGCAGATGTTAATTGATCAACTTTCTTTGATGTTTCCTGGAAAATCAAGGGCTTGTTATTGATTAGGCTGTCTTGTTTTCTCATGTCCTTTTTTTGGGTTTCTCCATGAATCTTTAACTTTATAGAGTAATCTGATCTCACAAAGGTAGCTTAACTCATATTTTTTAAGGTTATTTTCTGCTCTTCTTACTGGTTCTTCTTATATGTAATGTCAGGCTTACACGCAGTTTGAGCGTGTTCCAGTTTTAGAATTTCGGGATATTGGTTTGTTCTGTTCAACATGTTGACTTGAGAGCAGTAGATAACTCTGCTCAATTTCAGCTCAGCTTCATTTCGTAGTACTGAAACATGCATGCCAAACACCGTAATCCTGGTAATGGAGTTAGATCTAATTTATTGGGAATGGAAGGTTCAACAAGGGTTCATGGCATGCATAATACTGAGTATCGAAATATAAACCGTGGTTTTGGCCGTGGTTCAGCCAACAAGCCTTTCCCACCGCCTCAGCCACCTCGAAAAACTGACATTTTCATGGAAGCTGGCCGGCTTGCGGCTGAATACTTGGTTTCTCAGGGCCTCCTACCTCCTACCGCGCTTCCTGAGAAATGGCAGAATGGTAGTTTGAATAATCAGATCGGGGATTTTCAGGAGATTAGAACACAAGATAGGGAAAATCTGCAGCTTACTTCAGAGGGCAGAACATCAGCTCTTGCTCGTTTAGGAAACGTTAATCCTGATGCAGGTTTTGGTAGGAGAAGGTTCCCAGATGAGTTCAATGCTGCAGGATCGAGAAACCATGGAAGGGGAAGGAGAAAGATTGGATCATTTAGGTGCTATAGCTCAGACTGGGGCAGAGAAAATGGAAATGCTGGGTCCTTGTCGGATAAAAGTAGGTCTTTATCTGATATGGAGGGTGAGGATGATTTTGGTTCTGCGAATAACGAAGAACAGCAGCGAGTTGGTATGGATGTTAGTGGTGGTGTTTCAGAGGTCATTAGTAATGAATTGCCGTCAAAAAGTGATAATGCAGGTGACTCAGAATCTGAGCTAGAAAATTTTGAATTCCCCAATGATATAGGTTCAAAGGCTAGTTCTTCCAGCACTAAGACAGAGGTCCCTCCTGAGACAGATGCTGAAGTTTCCAAGGGTTCTGATGAGTCAAAAGTTTTGAATGTGGAGAATGCAGAAGTGAAGGTTGGAATTAATGAGGATGAAACAGATCAGGAAGGCAAAGCTGCAGATGACTTTTCTTTGCAGTGTCCTTTCGTGGGGGGTGATGAAATGAGCAACAGTGGCAGCGATTTGTTACGTTTATGCAGCTTTGCCAAGGTACCAACTAGAGCTCGTTCTTCGTTGCCATACAAGGGTTCAGAGATTGATCCAGTGCCACCAACTAATGAGGAAAACAAATGTGATATTGCGCAACAAGAGGAGCCTAAAGTTTCCATCGAAGAAGATTCTTTTCAAGGCCCTTCAAGTGATACATTGACAAATCAAACTCACGATTCAAAATACTTCGAAATTGACATGTCTAGAGATCAGTCTGTCCAGACTAAGGAAGATGTGGGAGACTTGGATGATGCACTTGCAGCGGACAAGAGGGAAAGCACAAGGGAACAATCATTTTCTTGTGGATCTTTCACGTATGAGAAAGATTCAGCACAGGATCCCCCTGGGTTTGGAAGTTGCAGTTCTCCAGTTAAAGAGAGAGGTGAAAAACGTGCTATACAAAATGATGTCGAAATGGGTGGGACCAAGAAAACTAGAGAATGGTCTTCATGTATGGTTGTAGATGCTGATGAGTACTTCAATAATCAGAATTTTGGTGCAATGACGTCAAATTCTTATGGGGATAGTCTTTCACATGATGAAGAAGTGGTCAAGACAATTGATCAAGAGAGGTTGGTTGATGTTCCTTTGTTTCCAAAAGGTGAAGCTGATCCAGGTATGGAGTTGAAAGAAGAGAAGCAGCCTTTTCCAAATTCCTTTAAGATTTGTGACCTTAACCTTATGGAAGCTACTGATATGACAGAGAGTTATGATACTGATCCTGTTCTTGGTCTTCCTTCTACTTTGGAAGCCAAAAAGGAAGTACCAGTAGATGTTGATTTGTCAATAAAAAATAACAGCAATAGATCCAGTGATTACAGTACACATTCAATCGTTGGTAAAGAGGTAATAATAGTTGATTTGGAAGATGATTCTACAAACGAAAACAAGGCATTTGATACTTCAGATAGAAAGTAAGTTTCTCTTCTCAAAAGTTGTCCTTCAAGTTGTTAATTTGTTTTCCCAATAAAAAAGAACAAAACTATAAACCGTACTTGTTAGTTTTTTTTGGTTATCTTCATTAGTTTAGTTGAATATTATTTGCTGGCTTTTGTTATCTTCAGCTATTCATCGAAATTATTTGCTTCATCCTGTACTACTGACAATTCTCATGCCTGTATTCTTTTTTTTATAAGCATTTACATGCCTATTTTCTTCTTCCTTTTTTGTGCACTGTGCAGTAGATATTCCACGTAGCTCTTGCATTTGGCTAGATAGTTGTTAGCTAACTACTAAATTCAAAAAAATATAATTACACAGGATTGAAGGGGCATATTCGGGCCTGGGAAGTTTCCCAAACACCGGAAGTACTGGTGACGTTCCCGATGTTCATGATGGTTATGGCCTTATGATCTCTGAGTTGCTTGGAACTGATATCACAAATTGTTCATCTGTACCAACAGATATTACTGGTCTGCACAATGAAATGGGTCTTCATAATGAAGCGGTACACCCATGAAAACTGGTTGAAAGTTAATTGTCTATTTGTTGCTCAGAATCAACAAACATTTGATTGTTTTTGTTATTGCTCACCTTTTCAGGGGATGCTTTGTGATGATGATCCAATATACCTATCTCTGGGAGAAATACCAATAAGTATGCCTAATATCTAGCTGAACAATATCATTTCCTTTTTCATATTTACTATTTTATGGTTGATCTGCCAAGGGGAATCTATTAGTTCTATTCAATTAAAATTCCTTAACCTTTTAAGACAATCATACAATCAATAATTATGTACTTTTGAGCTCAGATTCACCTGCTTAGCTTTTCTTTTCCAACCAGCAGTGGATCAAAGGACAAGAAAAAGTAAGAGCAATAAAAAGAAGAAAAACCACTTAATAGAGCCCAGTTAGTGGCTTAAAGATGTGCTCCTCGCATCCATTAAGTGATCAAAACTAACATGTAAAATACTAATTAAAAAAAACATGTAAAACCATGTCTTATCTAATCCTAAATGGCAAAAAAAAAAAAAAACTTAAAAAGGTAAAAATAAAAATCCTAAAATGGCTAAAAGTCAATAAAGAAATTAAGACTTTCAAATGGATTCTAATCTTTATGATGGTGCTCTTTGGAGGCCTTGGAACCATTCCACCACTTCATGGAGGTGTTGCATACAGTCAGCTGTATCTGTTGATTTATAATCAGGATTCAGGAATAAGGAAATCCAGAAATTTAAGGCCTAATGGTACTGAATCATACTCCAAGGTGATGCTTCAGTTAGATCATCACATGAACCATCTCATGTTGTTTAATAAATATTTCCTTCAACTGATTGATATCCTATATGGATCTGACCATTAGGGCCTCCCATTAACAGGGGAAGAATGAATTTTGAAAAGAGCCAAGCGGGAATTAAAAAAGGGATTTCCACCACCTTAATCATTTATAGAACAATTTAAAGTTTTCATAGAGAAAGAAGTTACGAACAATTGGTTCATTCCATGGTAATTATCATGACCATTTGTCTGTTGAGCCAAGACACTCTCCAAGTCTCTAACAAAGAAAAATTACCTAGTCAAAAGCATAGCTGGTTGCACCTTTTCAATTGGTGATGGATGCCTTCAGAGCATGGAAAGATCCTTACCATGGAACTAAATTTTGGAATATTTCAGTTTCCGTAGTGACCAACACGAAGTATAACATATAGTATTGTTTTGTCAATATTTCGGTTGAAATCTTCAAATAAACTGTAACCACTGAAATATAACAAAAATTGTGAAAATAAAAAGTGTTTCTGTTTACTTTATTTCATTATTATGAAATATTCTGTAATTCACAGAAGCTTATTTGTATCAGAATAGAAAATTTGCTTATCAAAGAAATTAAACTGAATGTATTATCACTAATGCTGAAATTAGATTTTTATTGTTCTTATTAGTGATATGACATAGGTTAATAGTATTGCGCTAGACACTAAGACCTAAGTTTGATATTTATTGCTCTAATTGTCCTTATGTAATTATGTTATGTGTTTTCACTAATTCCTTAGCTATATATGTATTTGATTTAATTTAACCTCTTAGGTACTTACACGAGCATCTAACAAAATGCCACTAATCTTCATTTCCACCCGCCATAGCTATTGTTAAAGCTTGATAACATGTGTTGTCTGGTTCTTTTGTTGTTTCTAAGTTTTGAATATGGTTTCCACTACATTTATATCATGTGTACAACATTTCCATGAAACTATAACTATTTCAACAGTAACTGAAATATTTCAGTTTCAAAGAAAACCAAAATTTATACTCGAAACTGAAATTTGAAACCTTGGTCATTAGTTCCTTTATTTCTTGGGTACCAACAGTTCTCATGAAGCAAAGAGGATGTTAGAATTCTTAGATAAAATTGGCTTCTATTTTAGTTTCCTTGTTTCTTGTGGTAGAAGTTTCCTTGTTTTCTTCTAATTATCTTTCCTAGTTGTTTTCTATTTTGGGTTTCTTATGTTTGTCTATAAATAGATTGTATTAGGGACTGATTTTATTATTGAAATAAGATTTATGAGTTTTAGTTTTTAACTTGGTATCAAAGCTTTTGTTCTTAGGAGTTTCGACGTCAGTGGCGGCATCATTGTCGTCCGCTGGACCATCACTATTCTTTCTTTCCTTCTCTTTTATTGTTTTTTGTTTTTAATACTATTGTGAACAGTGCTGTGAATAGGAGAATCAGCAGTAAAGGTGTATTTTATGTGGTGTTTTGCATCCTAGATCCACATCTTAGGTTTGTTTGTGGCGTGACTTGTATGGTGGATGCATGAAGATTCTTGGGTTGCATACGGTGGAAGTTGTGTTTTATGTTGCTACATTTTTTTAAAAGTTGTGCAAAGGAAATTGGGTTTCAAGTTTAGGACCAGATTTCTACAGATTTTTCTCCCATAGAGTGTGGCACCCCTTCTCCAAGTGGAACTTCATCATTGGTTGGTGTTCGTGTACTGTTTTTGGATCATCTACAAGTAGGTCGTCATCATTCAGTTGTGTTTGTTTGATGTTTCGGATCTTCTCCAAGTGGTTTTGTGAAACCCTAAGTTTTGGGTTTTCATATTTACAAAATTGTGACGCTATCATCATCAACTTCCACCCCCTACAGATTATGTTGTTATTGGTCTGGTCTCATGCAATACCATCAATCTTGTGCCCAGTTTGTGTGCTTCATCAAGTTGAGGAACAATGTTTATGCCAAAGTAAGTGATACTATTGGTGTTTTGCCCTAGTAAGTGATACTAGTTGGCTTTTCCCGAGGCAAGTGTACCCATGGCCGTTGTCTTTTTTTGGTACAAGATTCCATGGTTGTTGCTTGAAGCTTGAAGGTGATAAGTTTAGTGTGAGGGGGAGTATTGGTAAACATGCTGGAAGTGTGTGATGTGTTGGTGCTATGTTAAGTGTTTGAAAGTGTTGAAGTGTTGAAGCCTTGAAGTTGGTGGTGGTGCGTTTGATCAGTTGAAGATCTAAAGGTTTATCAAGACGGTTCAAGATTCACGTGCTTGGTTTCTACTCATTATGGCAAGCTGGACATGTTTAATCTCTATGCTCCAGCTTGAGGGGGAGTGTTAGAAGTCAGATAAATTGGTTCCTATTTTAGTTTCCTTGTTTCTTGTGGTTGAAGTTTCATGGTTTCCTTTTAATTAGGTTTCCTAGTTGTTTTTTATTTTGGGTTTCCTAGTTATTTTGGGTTTCTTGTGTTTGTCTATAAATAGATTGTATTAGGGACTGATTTTATTATTGGAATAAGATTTTTTGAGTTCTAGTTTTTAACTGAGGGTATAATGATCTACAGATAATTGATGAACTCTCTATGTTAATGGCTTTTTCTTGGGTGAATCTGTGACCTTGAATTTATTTTGATCTTCCATTAAACATTGAGAAATATTGGTTGGTTACCTTATGAAACTTTGGCATTCTTAGCTTCTTTTACTTACATTTATGGTTTATTACCTTATAAAGCAAAAATTGGTTATTACCTTACCATATGTTTATAACAGAATGGATTGCGATGATAGTTCGTTGATTTACATGACAGTTCTTGATCACTGTTCAGCACATCTTTTTTTTTTTTCATTTTCTGAAAATTGCTTTCACTTGTGTTTGTAGGTTTTCAGGGAGTCTGGCCTGAGAAGCCCTTTGGATGAAACCATCAAGATTCACGACGGCATCCTTCTCACGGCTTGTAATTGTTCAATCCATCTATTGCTTACATCTAGCTAGAGAAATCTTGATTAAAGCATGCTTATTTCTAGTTATGGAGGTTTTGGTGTTGTAATTATTCTCCAAGTTTCACCTCCTTTTCATTTTTCATGTACAAGTCTCTTGTTTCTCAAAACGATGAAATTTTCATAATTCTATCTTATGTTTCCCTGTTGATGGATTCTGTAGTTCTTGATCCATTTTTCTTTTGGGCCTCTTTGTTTGATAAGAAGCTAACAAGATTTCCTCTACAATTACTTTGCTGGTACATGAGAAGCTGGGTAGATGTTATGATTTTAAATGATTAGGGCCCGTTTGGTTCGCGATTAGAAAGCTTGTTTTCAAAAACTAATTTACACCTAAATTAACTACATTTTGTATCACATCTAAAACTATTCTTTTGACTTTACTATAAAATTCTAAATGATTTCATTGAAAACAAAGAAAACAACATTTTTTTGTTTTGTAAAATCATACATGATTTTATTAGAAATCCTAAAACAGTTTTGGATGTAGTACAAAATGCATATTAGTTTAGGTGTAAATTAGTTTTTGAAAACAAGTTTTCCAATCGCGAACCAAACGGGCCCTTAGTTTCTCAGCTATATCTTATAAGAAAGGGTGCCCATGTTCGAGTGTCGACCGAGGATTCTGAACGTGTTTTCTCAGTTAAATATGGTCCAAAGATGATAGATATCAAGCTGTTGTTAATCTTCTTCATCCTTCATTATTTCAGCTCTCTCATATTCAACATGAATCCAGAGTGGGGGTGGCAGTATCTCCTTTATCATTCAGATGAGAAATTTTCTCAATTCAGTATAGGAAATCTTGTGTGCAGCAAAATACTAGAGGAAATTTTGCCTCTACAATTCTGCAAACAAAAAAACAGTAAAATGAGAAACAAGAAAAAAAGAATTGAGTTTTTGTTCATGATCTTTTATTTTTAAAAAACTATTTTCTGAAGAAGTAATGTATGTTTATTTATGTCCCTGAAAGAAATGTAATAGTCTGTTTGGACAAGGGATTTTGTGGGGACCAGAGATTCGGTGGAAAAATCATGTTATATTTTTCCTTAAAATCCTAGGTCCCCACAAAATCCCTCTCTAAAATCCCTTTTCCAAACAGATTATAAATAAATTTTCAGCATTTCTCAAAAGTTTCAGCATCTTCTTACTATAGGATCGATCCCCAGAAATTGAATATTTCTGTATGTTTATCGCAATTTTATTCGGGAGCTTTCTGTAGGTGCCACTCAACTGAGACGGTGATTTGAAACTCGACTACTCTTTTAGCATGTTAACAATCACTAATTTGTTTTATAAAGATTGTTGTAAATTTTTTAATTATTTAATAAAAAATAAAGAATTTTTCATCAAAATTTTTGTGCAGTATTAATTTGGGCCGAAATATAGGTTAGAAATCAAATCGGCAATCAAGTTGAGTTTTGGTTTGTATGTCAAAAGTGAGAGCCTTCCAGTCAGCGGGTGAGCGAGTGAGAGAGAGTTGACTCAGTTGTGTATTCATGGGTGGTCTTGTTTTGTTTGTTGGTGGTTCGTTTGACAAAAGCTGACGACCGGATAGCTGAACTCTTTAGACCAAAACAAAGACGAGAGACTAGACTGGACTGGACTGGACTAGGTCAAACAAAACAAAACCAAACCAGTGTGGGGAGGACTGAGAGTCATCTGGGACAAATCTCTCTAGAGGATAGGACTTTGGAGCAGGACCTCGTCCTCGTTCCATGTACAAGTTTGTTACCATGTGGACCCCACAATAAACCCATATTTGATATTTTAAGCTTAGAGGGGATAGGTGCGCTGTATTTTGTATGCCATTGGATCTCTTAAATGCCTGGTGGGAGTCATTGGATTTAGTTGTAGTTGTTAAATTTTTTTTTCATCCCCATGGATTGCACGATAACAACACTCATGAATGGAACACTTAAATCCAACTGCTCTGTTGGAGGTAGCAAAATATGACCTGACCCATTAATCCTACCTTAACTCAGACTCACCAAACTCTATCCTAATTTGACCTATTAGTTAAACAAGTTACTGTTGAGCATTTTAACTCGTTTACCCCTCAATTCCGTTAGAGTTAGGGTCGACCCTGACTCGTTTACTTGATTTATATAGAAAAATGTCAAACTAATTAGGATTAGAATGTAAAAAAATAACTCGTTTCATAAACTAGTCAGGATTAGGGTCACTAGTTGATAACTAATATGGGTCATTCAAAAACTAAGATGAATTTTTTCATGTTAAAGACTATCCCAAAAATAGGGTTAGTTAGGGTTGGGGTTTTTCAACCCGCCAAAGAATAGGGTTGGTTTGTGTAACCCGTGAGCCAACCCGCTAATCCGCCTAAGCAAACATTAATTAGAATTTTGATAAAATTATTTTGATTCTACTCATTCTCTCTTTATATAAAACCTTATTTAAGTCTTCATTAAAGCTCTATTCTAATTCTATTTGTTTTCTCTTAATTAAAACATATTTCTTCTCCCTCTTAATTAAAATTTAATTAATTAAAATTAAAACAATAGAAAAGATTAATATAACTAGGGTTATTAGAGTTAGGGTTACTAGGGTTAGGGCTAGGGTTGGAGAAATTGACTCGTTTAATGAACGGGCTAGGGTTAGGGTTGAAGCTTCTTAGCTCGAAAACCCACCAACCCTAACCCTAGCCTGTTGCCAGGTCTACAGTTTTCAGTTGATTTTCTGGGTATTTTGGGGTTTTACAGTCAAGTACTGAAATTGTGGATCTGAAACTGATAAACTGGTTTATGATTCCTATCTCGATTGGGTTCCCAGGCAAATAGGTAACTGTACTTGAGAAGCTTGTGAACAATTTGGGATCTGAAAAGGGTCTTAATTCTCTGAGTAAAGGAGTCATGTTCATCCTTGAAGAATAGGACACGATTTTATAATTTTTTGGATGGTTCTTTAATCCTTCTTTAATTTAATTTATTGGGAACACGGGTTTTCCGTTTTCTTAGACATTTTTTTTGGGGGATGGGCGGGCGTTTTTTTCTTTTCTTTTTCACAAAACCCTATTGCCTAATGTGATGCACTCCCAAATTTCAAAAACTATACATATCATTCGGAGCTTGGTCAAACATCCCTGACCAACTAAAAAATTCTATTAAAATTTAAAATTAAAATGACCAACTAACTCTTTAGGAAATTTGGTTGGTGCAAGCTAGTAAGTAGAGTGCCAAGCGGTCAATTAAAAAATGTCTCAAGTTCTAAAATATCTTTAAAGCAGGAGTGTTAGAGTGTGGTTCGAAGCGTAAGTGTGAGGTTCTGGAATGGGAGCATCACTACTTTACAACTGTTTTGTTGTATGCAAGTGCCAGCTAGCTTAGCTGGTGAAGTCTATTGTTGATGGTGACACAAGCTAGAGTTTAAGTTCTGTTTGTATAGAATTTGACTTAGAAAATGTTGAAGAACTATGCATAATACAAAAGTGTTTGAGTACTTTGAATCGCAAGGATTGATCCTTCGGTGCTTACAAGTTAGTGGCTTCTCTCCCTTCTCTTGCTTCTTCGCCCATTAGTAATTGTATTCTTGCTCATTTGCTCCATCATAAAAAAAGAGAAAACAAATGAAAAGAAATCACTTAGTTGGTACTCCTATTCATTATAAGGGGATCATAACTGTTAATCAAGACCTCTACTAATTAAAATTAATACAAATAAGAATTGTACCAGCTAGCTTAGCTGGTGAAGTATGTAACTGTTGATGGTACAAAGTTTAGTTTAAATCTCACTTGCATTGAATAAATTTTAAAAATGTTGGATTTTGCATAATCTACGGGCATTCAAGTACTCTTTATCGTCAATGATCCTTTAATGCTTACAAATTTGTGATTTTTCTCCCCCTTCTTTGCACTAGTACTTAAGGTGACTTTTGGTGGTGATTTCTCTTTAGTCATTGGTGGTTGCCTCTTTTCCACCCAATGATTGTGGGTTCTCCCCTGTGGATTCAATCTTTACCATTATAGTATTATCGTGTAGGTTTACCCACGGTAATAAACGCAGAATTTGTGGTGCCCAATTCTCTTAGGATTATAAATATCAATCAGTTTGAGAGAGGTGAAAAAGGAGGAGAGCGCGTGCGACGTCGGCTTGCCTATCGTTCGAGGGGTTCACCCCATTTTTAGGCATATCTGTTGGCGAAGCTCTAATTGTCCACGTGGCAACAACGCGTAACAGGCTGTCATGATTGAACATTATGATGCAAATATCCACGTGGCAAGTCGACAAGGATCGATGCCTCCTAAGCTTTCACTAAAACATAAATAAATAAAGAACAAAAAAAAACCGAAAACAGAGGATAAAGAAAAATAATTAAAAAACAAAATAAAACGGAGAGGAGGAGGAGAGAGAAAGAAGAGAGAGAAAGAGCTGTGTCCTGTTCTTCTTCTTTTCTATCTATCTTTCTTGGGTGTTCGCCTGGTTTGCAAGAGAGAAAAAAAAAACGCAGTAACCCAAAACCCAAAGCCAAAAATCAGAGAGCCCCACAACAAATTCATTCTTTATTGGGTTTGTTACCTTCAAAGAATCCATCCCCATTTCTGGTCTTGGTCAAACTTCAAATCACCATCACCCACCTCAACACACTCACTTTTTTTTTTCTTCTCTCTCCTCTGTCTGGCCAAAAAGGAGGATATTTCTTCTGGGTAGATTGCTTTCAGGAAGAGGAATCGATCAGGTTTGGTCTCCTTCTTTCTTATTCTCTAGCTTGGACTCTCTTGTGAGACTGATTTCCAATTATTGTTGATCTCGATTTTCTTCCTTTTCAAATGATTGGGTCTCCTTATGTTTTTGGGTTCTCGTATTTAATGGGTTTTTCTTCTCTGTTCTGTTAATGGGTTTTTATGGTTTTTCTTTCTTTGTTTTCTTTTAAGTAAATATATTGGGTTTCTTTTGTTTTGGATTTCTTTTATATGGGTTCTATTTTCCTTTCATTTCTCTACCTAGATCTACCTCTTCTTAATCAATCACTATTGGTGTACTGTTTGTATCTCTATCTTCATGTAAAGTAAGTAGTTTTTGAGATTTTTTTTTTCCTGAAAATACGAAGAGGGAAGAAACCTGATCTGTCTGGTGCGTCTGTTCTAAATCTCTTAGAACTTTCATTGATTCACATTTTCCTTCTGATGGGTTTCAATTCATAAATCTATCTGATGATCTGAAATTGCCCCTTTTTAAGTAAAGGTGATGCCTTTGGTCTAACCTCCTTTGATAACCCATGGAAAATCAAGGGCTTATCCTTGTGATTTTGCTCATAACTTTTCTTCGATTTCTTTATTAACCCTCAGAACTATAGACTAATTTGACCTCACAACACTATTTTATTTCTAGCTGAATCTGTATGCACTTTGAGTTTTTATTGAGATTTTAGGTTTATTTGTACATATTGCTTCTCCACATCATCTAGAAATTTAGGGCTTACATTTACTTTCATCATATTTTGTTTGATTATTATAAACTCTAAGGTGCTCCTCTTTGATTCTTCCAGGGTCTGGATCCATTCTTCTGAGTAGGTTAGTTTAAGAATACCCAATATTTAGCTGATATTAGCCCAAGATTTGAATTTTCATGGCTGGGACTGATGATCATGCTGCAGTTATTGGGGATTGGTCATTTTCAAATCCCAGCCCAAGGACCTTTTTCTCTTCAATCTTAGGTGATGATTTTAGTTCAAAATCGTTCTCCGATGTTTTTGAAGAAAAAGGGAGTGAGGATCCTTTTGCAGCCTCAGTAAAACATAAAACTGTGATGGACTCAGAAGAAGAGAATGATAAAGAAATCAGTATTTCTGGTGGCCAATTTTCAGAAGCAAGCATACTTTCTGTCCAGAAATCAGGATCACGTGGGGGTCTTGCGGAGAGAATGGCAGCAAGAGCTGGGTTTAATGCTCCAAAGTTGAACACTGCAAGGATCAGGTCTGGTAACCTGTCCTCTTCTCCTGAAGTTCGGTCTCCATACCTAACAATTCCACCTGGTCTCAGTCCAACAACGTTACTGGATTCTCCGGTTTTCCTTTCGAATTCTCTGGTAAGATTGAATAATCAGTAGTCTCTTTCTTTTGATGAAGTGAATTGGTAATCGACTCCTCAGTAGTCTTAAATTCATGGATTGGTGCAAATTATGAGTTGTTAGATTTAGTAATCGCTGGTTGATATGGATTAGAAACTTAACCATTTAAGTAACAGAATAAAAACAGATCATAGAAAAAGGTTTTGTTCTCTATAATTTTGAAACAAACATGTATCATGATGTGGTGAGAATGAAACACAACTCATATTTTTCTCATATTTTGTATGAGTTGGAAAGAAATTTTGAGAGAACCCATTTACATATGGACGCAACATTGCTTTATAGTAGAGTTAAGCCGCAGTATGTTTCTCTATGTAATTGTTTTAACATCAGTAGTCTTTGTAATTACAAAACAGTTACAAACTATACTGTACAAAAATTTTACTATCAATAATATCTTAGCCCTTTTTCTCAAAAAAAACAAAAAAAAAACATCAGTAGTCTATGTAGAAAACAAGAATGGTACAGATTGCTGCTTCCTCATTGGGTTTACCAGTTTATTTTCGTTGAGCTTAAATCAGAAATTCTTGGTATGAAACATTAGCTTCAGAGGTTTTCCATGTTTGGGATTTTGGATTTTAAATAGGTTTATGCTATGTTTTTAAGATTATTCATTTGCTTTCATATCTTCTGATCAAAAAGAAAAATTGTGCGTTCGTATATTCCATTTTTCTTCATTTAGTGTATTTTACTTGCCTATACTTGCTGGAAACTTAGTTAAACTACAAAACCGTCTGTTTCTTCGATTTATATTTTGCATATATTTCCAAGCCAGATGGATGAACGAGTAGTTATGTAAACAACTAAACATTCAAGGGTGTAAAAGATTTTTCTTTCTAAACTATTGTGAATAGACTCGGAAGCATGTAAAAACTTTAGTTTTAAAAAGAAACATAAATAAGTAACCATACAGGGCCTATTTTATTTGGGACTGTGCAAGGATCAGATCGAAACATTTCTTTCATTGAAACTATTCAGTTCTAGTGATTTTTTTTTTTTTGATAAAGAGTTCTAGTGAATCTTTTACTACCATGTGCGATATCTAACCTTTCATATTCATTTCTTATGCAGGCTCAGCCATCTCCAACAACAGGAAAATTCTCCTTTGCCCCAATTAGCAACAACAACAACAATAAGGATAATCCATTTGAAGATTTTGATACTTCGTCGTTTGTTTTCAAGCCTCACACTGAAACGAGTTCCTTATTTTTCCCTGGTGGGGGAAACAAAGTAAGAGTCAGCATTGTCAGTTTTTTACATGAATTGCTAGTAGTTAACTGTTTTCTAAAAGTATAAATACCCATAACTTGAACTACACTCTTCAAGTTCTAAACAAGCATATTTTCCTTGGTTTAGGTAAGTAAATATTCCCCTTTTGCGTATAGGTACCTCCTGCTTCAAATCCTCAAGAATCATTCACAAATATTGCGATACCAGTTCAATCGGAGCAGTCTCTTCAGCCTCGAAATCTACAAGCTGATGAAGTTCTCTCCCGCAGTAGGACCAGTTTTCATCAAGTAGACTTACTCAGTTCATCGATTGAGAAAGGTAATAATATACTGTCAGAACCAAAAAAGTCCAATTCTATCAGTGGCAACCTCGAAAATTCTCCACCTCTAAATGGTCAACAGGATGTGGAAGGAGATAGAGCCAATGGAGAATTAAACACTACAGTTGGTAGTGGTGCCTCATCCGAGGATGGATACAATTGGAGAAAGTATGGGCAAAAACAGGTGAAAGGAAGTGAGTATCCAAGAAGCTATTATAAGTGCACACATCAGAATTGTCAGGTGAAGAAGAAGGTGGAACGATCTCACGAGGGTCACGTTACAGAGATCATTTACAAAGGAGCCCACAATCACCCCAAACCTCCACCCCATCGGCGATCTGCTGTTGGATCTTCTAATCCACAATCTGACATGCAACTTGACCTCCCTGAACACGGTGCAACTGATGGTGATCCAATCTGGGCAAGCTCACAGAGAGGTGTTAATATCGGCGGGCCCGATATGAGAAATGACAACCTGGAGACAGGATCATCGCCATCTTTGGCCCCGGAATTCTGCAACCCGTCTACCTCAATGCAGGCTAAAATTGGCCCTCATTTTGAAACTGCCGATGCTTTGGAGGTCTCATCCACTGTTTCTAATGATGAAGATGAAGATGATCGGGGTACACATGGAAGCGTATCTTTGGGTTATGACGGCGAAGGAGATGAATCCGAGTCGAAGAGAAGGTTTCTAGTTTTCTACTCTGCCCCTCAGTTAATTTTTTAGTGTATATGTAATCTTTTGGTCATTAACTTGCAATATTTTGTATGTATATGGTGAGATTCAGAAAGATCGATGCTTCTGCAATGGAAATGAGCGGGGCCACAAGATCGATCCGTGAACCGAGAGTAGTGGTCCAAACAACTAGTGAGGTGGACATCCTTGATGATGGTTACCGCTGGCGCAAATACGGGCAGAAAGTTGTCAAAGGAAACCCAAATCCAAGGTACTCAGTACAAATCCATTTCCCATTCTCTGCTCTTTCTATTTTCGTTTTCTTTGTCCTTTTTTTAAAAAAATTTATAAGCACAAATTTATTAATGAAAAAACCTGAATGCGGAGAATCTACAAAAACCTAAGCACTTGATAAAAGAGAAACAGGTACAAACCAAACCCAAACTAGTACACCAGTCCCCGCTCCACAAAAAAACTGATGGCCAAGAAAATACAAAATCCTCAAATTTCGATCCCCGAAAAAAAGGCTGGTCAATTGACGCTTAGTGAACAGCTGAAGCCCTCACATTCTATACTTTCCCTCTCACTAACCCTCAAACAGATAGTAAGTATTATTACTTGTTTGATGCAGGAGCTACTACAAATGCACAAATGCAGGTTGTACAGTGAGGAAGCACGTAGAAAGGGCATCACACGATCTCAAATCAGTGATCACAACATATGAAGGAAAGCATAACCATGATGTACCTGCTGCGAGGAATAGCAGCCATGTAAACTCTGGACTCTCTAATGCAGCACCTACTGGGTCTGGACATACCCATATTCATAGACCCGAACCATCCCAAATCCATGAAAATATTTCAAGATATGATGGACCCACTTCACTTGGTACATTCAACCTTCCTGGAAGGCAACAGCTAGGGCCTTCTCCTGGCTACTCTTTTGGAATGAATCAACCGAGCATGAACAACCTTGCAATGGCGGGGCTTGGCTCCAACCAGGGTAAGTTGCCTGTTCTACCCATTCATTCATACCTAGGACAGCAACGGCAGTTGAATGAAGTGGGGTTTATGGTTCCTAAAGGGGAGCCAAAAGAGGAACTCGTTTCTGAGCCGAGTCTGAACCTCTCCAATGGATCATCGTTATATCAACAGATCATGAGTAGGTTGCCTCTTTGACATGAGCAGTCAAAAGAACATAAAGGAGTTTGTGTTTGTATAGTATATGGGAGATTCACTATCTTCTTATATTTTATTGTACAAATGTTTTGAGTAAACATTATAGGTAACTTATCAGAAGATGGTGTCCATCTTATATCACTGTTTCTTTATATGTATCCTTGTTGACAGAGAAACCAACAAACTTTGTAATTCTATAAAAATTAGCAAATGTATCTGAAAGACAATCAAGAATGGTCAGAATATAGAGCAAACAGGATATACTTAGTGAAGTTGAATTCATTTCAATTTATTTGTTTGCTTGTTTTTTTTCAGCCTCTGTTAAATGTTGTCATTTCTTCTTTGGCTCGGGACGTTTTTATGATAAAAACCTGCGCAAGTTGCGCGCTATGGATATTGTCCTTTGGAAAAACTCAAAAGACTTTAGAGCTGATTTTTGGGGAGGGTGATTGGTTCATCATGGATATCATCTTCCCAAAAAAAAAAAAATAGAACAGAAAAAGAAAAAAAGAATCAAGCCTTTTTGAAACAGATGGGAAAGTTTGAATGAATCCTAATTTCAGAAGTGGTATATAAATCTTAAACTTGGTAATGTGTGTCATTACAATGTCAAAAAGTGCATGAAGAGAAAGTGGATCTTCAGCCGCTGAATTTCAACTCTTAAGATCATGTCTCTTTATACATTTGGTGAAACTATCAACTTGAACAGAAACTTACATTTACAGTGTTCTATTGCTTAATATACATGATCTGTCTGATATACCGGTCCAAAGCAGCAGAATATTGATCTTGTGTGCCTTGATGAGAAATTCACCAGAGAGATATGATAAGAACCTGATTATATGCCCTGAAATTCCTTAAGGAATACAATCAACAGTTTCTTAATAAGATGACTTGAATTTCAAAGAGTGACCATGAAAGCCAACTTTGGAATAAGTTTTTCCACACTCAGTGACTATTCCCAACAATCTCCTCAAGATCTTTCCTCTGCTGTGGCATCGATTTACGGTGTTCCAACTCCTCTCTGCACAGATGCAAATAGATCAACCAAAGAAAAGAATTAACTAACCAATGAAGACATTGATACAGTCATGTTAACTCTACAGCCACAAGTTTTTTATATTAATTCATTTACATGTATTACTCGAACTCTGTATATACCTCCCATAGAAGTCTTGAAATGATCAGTTTAAGGCACGACTTGTTATTTTTGTTCTTCACAAATGTTTCCTGCTCAAATTTTCTGGTTATTCCATTCATTCAGCTTCAATTCTATGGATTTACTTTGAGCAATTCAAGAAACGAAAACATGCAACTCCTTTCTCACTTGCAAATCCTTGAGGATGCATTACATGCAAGTATGCAACTACCTGATTGCCCATGACTTCAAACTTGAAAGCTTGACAAGAAATAAGTTTCAAGTCCGCCTATGTAGTAGTGAGGAGAACATCCTCTAAAAAAATCACTCCTTGGATGCATCTCATGTGGGCCCCACAAGCTGGGGCGTTATAAGGGGGCGTTCTAAGAGGGGGCGCAATAACCTCCCTCTATAAATATATAATTAATTCTTATTAATACTTTTTAGTTAGTTTTTTATTAATATTATATGGCCTACTCTGAACTTTTGCCTAGGGTCTCAACTTCTCTTGGGCCGACCTTGATCACCATGTAGAAGTTTATGCTGGGAAAGCTGGTTGCATCATCTAACAGATCTAAGTAGTACCAATATCAGGTTCCATGCCGCATATACACTCATAATCTATCTAGTGATGCTTCTATTTTTTGTGAAGAAATCTAGTTATGCATATGCTGTAGGAAATATAGAAAGCTCGACATGACTCACTATTAATGTTTCAGTGATGCTTAAAAATCAATCAACAGTTTTTTGTTTTCTATCTTACAGCGAAATGGCATGGGTTGTCAGATCATGTCCCGTGTATGAATATTATCAAAAAAAAAAATAATCAACTGTCAACTGCCAGCTTTGCAGATAACTAGCTAATCCGCATCTACTCAAATTGAGGTTCTCAAAGAGTAGGCATGCGTATAACCAGAAGAAACTCTGTACGAAGTTCATGGAAGAAATACAAAACCAGATAAGAAATTTCTTATAGAACGTCCAGGAGGACTTTCCACATAGATGCCAGCTGGTCATAGGAACTGAATAGGTTATTTAAACTAGGAAAATAAGGATCTATGAAACAAGAATATTAAATAAACATAAACAAAAACTGGTGCTAACCTGATACATCGCCATATTGAATCATAATGAAGAAGAGCAACAACTCTCCGCTTCCGCTTTTTGGGGTCTCCGCCCCGTCTAACAACAGGCAACTGCTTGATGCCTTTGGCCTCCATTAGTTCCTTCGCAATCTCCAAATCTGTGTCTGGAAAACAAGTTAGAAGTCCACGTTCGCGCCCGCGATAGTGTATTCCTCGAGTACAGACAGATGAAACAACACAGGTATTCACCTGCAAAGAATTAAGGTTAGGTTAACTTCTCATTATGGAGAGTTGAAATACTCTGGGTTATACTCTGAGAGGTCTACAAGTCAACAATAAGAATAAAAATAAAGTCTTCTCTAGGAAGTAGGAACATCATATTTTGACTTTGGGGAGCCCCGAAAGATATAAACCATTTAGTGAGATAAATAGAAAATCATCAACCTACATGAAAATCGATATCTGGATCACAAATTAAATAAAGTTGGTAAGAAACCAATGTTCCGCTGCATTTGTCTCAACTTATTCACATTTTTTTTTAGAAGAGGCAAAAATTCATTTATTAAAAAAGAATAAGGTTACAAGAAAGTTAAATCCCAAACAAGGAAGAAAACAGATGTGTTACAGGGATTCTAACAAAGCCTCCCATTTAAAAAGTAAGTCTTCAAATCTTTAGTGCTTTGCCCACTCCTTGTTTTATATCCCATATGTCACATATGTCATAGTTCATAAGGTTCCATCCTGGTTTTATATCCCTATGTTGCACTGTCTGGTATATCTACACCAGGCATTCATCAAAAAAATAAACTTTCCAACCTATATCAACAACAAAATTTTGATCATGCATTTAATAAATTTGGTTGAAACCTAAGAAGTTAGATCGCATGTGTTGCAACTTTTTATCATAAGTCACAATTCATTAAGTTCTATGCTTGTTTTATACCCCTCCTCGGCACTGTCTACACTGTATCAACACCAGGCATTCAACAAATAAATAAACTTTCCAACCTACATCAACAGCAATAATTTCCATCATGCATAAAATAAATGTGGTAGGATACCTAAGAAATTGAATCCGATGTGTCTCAACTTTTTAGCAGGTCATAATTCCTAAAGTTCTATCCTTCTTTTATATCCCTACACTGCACTTTCTAGGGTTATATAATCCCCATTTACTAATAGCTAAAAACACTAACTGTTTATCAGCTGCAAATCTTCAAAATTACTTACATCTAAAACTGTTGAATCACCCATAGAAGCATCACCATACATCTTTGGGACTTGTCGCTGAATATCCCCAAGTGTAAGGATTCCTTCTAGAAGATCTTCAGCATCAACAACAAGGACACACCTCTGTCGCTTGTCATCCATAAGTTTTATTGCCTCTTTCAAGGTTATTGTTGGTGCAACCTTCACATAGTTTTTTGACATGACCTGAGAGACCTGGAAACAACAGAACAGAATAGTGGATCAAGTTAAGCCACAAATCAAAATGTTCAAATACAGGAAAATAAATAATCTGCCACTTATGGATGAACTTAGGATAAGCAATTGAAGTACTTAGAGAGACAATGCAACCAAGTAGGAATATTATAATTCTTTAAAAGGGAGAAATAGAAAAACCAAACCTTCAGGTCGTCCAAAATCATATCTTGACTGATTATTTCATGGACATCAGCATTTCCTATAACAGAGAGTTCTAAATCATTTCCATCATGAGTCTGATTCCAAATATCCCCATTTTTGTCTTCAGCATGCGAAATAGAAGAATAACCTCGTGATACACCCCTTGTGTCAGATACCTCACTCTCCTTGGGCTGGTTTGCTATAGAGGGCACCCATATTGCTAATCCAACTGCCCCCTGTCACAACAAAAAAGAAAAATAGAAATTAAATCAAAATCCAGATTTGCTTACCTCCAAGCCATGTCTTACAACATTTAAAGCTCTTTCTCTTTTCAGAGCTGTAGAAAGTTTTAACAATATAGCACCGCAATCAACCAGAGCAAGAAAAAATAAAATGAACTACCAGGGGGGATCTTCTCATTCTACCTTGTTTTCTTACAATTTACTTCCAGAAAATATTTCATATATTGTCACCTAACGTCCACCTCCCACCTCCCAAGTCAACCCAAAAGGGCGGATGCTGACATGCCAATGCCATGCAACCTCTAATGCCAAATTATATCACAAAAACATTGAACATTTGTGAAACAACATAAACAATAGCTCTCTTTTTTAGATAGCAGCAAACTGATGCTCTGCCAATTTTAAGTTATTAAACTTATAGCGTAATTGGCAATTGCTCCAGAGGGGGAAATTATATTGACTCAAAGGATGTCAGCAAAATAATCAAGTCCTTAAGAGCTAAAACCAGCTCCAGGCAGTATTGACTAGATTTGATTCCATACATCTTCTTATGCAACGTATAAGCTTAAGGCTTTCAATCTAACACTTGTCAAGGGAAAAGACAGAAAATTACCATGAGTGGAAGCAAGATTCTATAATCTTTTGTCAGCTCAAACAGAAGAAGTACTGACGTCAAGGGAACTGAACAAACTGAAGCCAATGTAGCAGCCATCCCTACCTGCAGTAAGAGGTTCAAACTTAAATCAACTTGCACCAATTGTTACACTGATATTCACAAAAACAAACGGTTGACTACATTCTAAGGCTAACTTAATCAGGTAGATGGAAGAAATCTTACCAGTGCATAGGCTTGTGGCTGAGCAACAGCAGCATTTCCTGGAATGGCTGAATTGATAAGTTCTGCAGCAGAACCTCCAAAGACAGCACCAACAGCAGCACCAATCATCAGGCTTGGGGCATAAAGGCCACCTACAAGCCCAGACCCTTTGCACAGAGCCGTAGCCACGACTTTGGCCCCAGCTAGTTGAGTCAATAGCCAGATTCCAGGTGCTGAAGCACTCTTCCCCGTGTGTAGGATTTCTTCAACATTTGTGAAACCCCAGTATAGTACTCCCGGGTACCTTAGAGCTATTATTCCTGCTCCTAATGCTCCTAAAGCAGGGCAGACAACAGGAGGAAGGCCAAATCTTTCCTTGATATATTCGAATGACTTAGTGAACCAAGTCACCAAGCGGGTGAACGCTACACTTACAACTCCACATAACATGCCCAGTATCAGGTATAAAGGTAGTTCTGCACAATAAAGAGTGCTCGAGCTCAAAAAATGAAATGTTTGCACTAGTCAATATAAGAACTCATATCCACGAAACCAAGAATAGTAGTGGCACTTGGTCAGGTTACCTTTACAAGGTAACCTTTTAAGTTTATTGCTTCGAAATTAATTGTCGGTACTTTTTATTATTATTTAAAAATTATACTCGAACAGCGCATGTAAATGATGGAGACAATGAACAAATATGGGGCGTAGTAAAGACACTTGTTGACCTCTAGAATATATATAATGTCTCCACGGATATAATGTGCCAGTGTCCAAGTACTACAGGCTCAACATAAAATTAATAAATACAAATGAAATAATAAATCATAGAAGGTTGATAATACAATCTTTAGACTTTCCAAAATCTGGAACATAAAATTGTGCATCATTAAAAGATGACTTACAACTACTAACAATTGAAAGAAGTTAATGAAGAAAACAGCAGGTACTCAAAAGTTAATTACCTACCAAAGTTCTAATTAAAATGTTTCCTCAGTAACATAAAACTCATTTCCTCCAATAAAATATATAGCTGAGTTAGGATGAGATAGATACCAGCAGCAGATTTCAGTTCATATGCAGGCACTACAAAAGCGGGCCTCTCTCCAAGTAAAACATTTGATACTGTTGATGATATAACAGATGCCAATATTATCATTGCAGTTGTAAATGGAGGGGAATTTTCTGCACGAAGAGGCCTTAACACGGTTTCTATAGCAAAGAAGCAACCGGCGACTGCTGCATTAAACCCTGAAAATCCAGAAGAGAATCACATGAGTAGTTTTAGTAGAAGAAGCTGATATGTCCAAGGGGATCTAAATGATAGGAATCTGTTCAAAGATACAGATCAATAGAAAAGTGCATAGCACTAGGTCTTCACATACAGAGCTACAAAAGAAACCACTAGAAAAGTATATATATTTATCAAAAAAACAAGTATATATATTCAAGAAATGTAACTTATGAAATTACACATGATCATTGGGCCCACATGGAGATGCAAATGAATAGAAAAGAAATGGATGATCCTGTAGCTCTAAATTGCAATCCAAATTTGGTTGGGTTAAATTTGAAAGGATTCAAAATTGAATGGCTTTCGGTGTGGTTGATTTCTATCAATGAGACTATCATCTTCACCACAAATCAGCCCTTGATTCATTTTCAAGTGGGATTGGTTACCATGTGTCACCGGTCCAACAGATCACACTATATTTATTAGAACAAGCCAGCACTGGCAAAAGGAGAAATAATAGTATCAGTTTTCAAAACAACTCCTCAGTCATACCTTAAGATCAGATATTTCTAATATGCCCATGATCATTATCACCATATACAGATATAAATAAGCATCATCTGCCAACCCTTACTATTTGGGCAGGCACAAAAATCATTAATCTTCCATGCCATGTGCAACGCCCTGCCCACACGTGTGCCAATATTGTCCCTGCTTAGCCACCCATACAGGTTCAGGGTTTTGTTCTTGGTGACTAACCCGCAGGACCCACCAAAAGGCCTCGACACAATGTACAACTGTTTGTGGACTCATAGCCCAGGCTTCGGACGCTCTCCCAGGCGATGTGGGACTAACATCATGCACTACCACAGACGGGCTAGTCACACATGTTACAATCCCAACCCCTTGAGATAAAGTTGTCCTCGGCTATGATACCATAATGTCATGCCCCGCCCATACGTGTGCCAATATTGTCCCTGCTTAGCCAACCATACAGGTGCATGGTTTTGTTCTTGGTGACTAACTCGCAGGATCCACCAAAAGGCCTCGACACAACGTACAACGGTTTGTGAACTCATAGCCCAGGCTCCGGACGCTCTCCCAGGTGATGTGGGACTAAAATCATGCACTACCACACACGGGCTAGTCGCACATGTTACACCATGTATTTAGAGCTATGTTTTTTGTTAAAATATGTTCTTCTCACTTCCTGAAACCATGTTTGAAGTCCTTCATTCAAGCTGCATGTTCCTTCTCACTACGGTTGTTGTTGTTATCCTTTTGTACATAAGCGAATGATCTCAATCAAATCTTCTTTTTTCTATCATCCACTCCGGCTTCACCATGATTCCCTTGGATGCACTTATACCTGATTTTGTCTCTCCTATTCTTTCCACTCTATCATCTGAACATTCTCATCCTGGTCATGCCCATTCTATTTTATTGTCGCAATAATTGAGACAGAAAAAGATTCAAGTGCTTACACTTGCCCAATCCAACAAGCATGTCGCATTCCTAGTGATAATAGGAACTTATCATCCTCAGTTTGGTTTCAACAATCAAAAGATGGTTGCAGATGGATACTTTCTACATTAAAAAAAATAGGTAACCAGCAGAAGGAAACCAATAGCAAATATTGTTAAATGTACACAAATTTGCATTCAGAGGACCTGGGTACCTGAAGCAATGCCAGCAGCTGAGCCAGCAGCGACAAGAGCTATCCTCCTTTCTCTGTTGTTTTCCATCATTTCAGAGCACCCATTGGCACATGCTTTTCCTATATCCACACTTGGCCCTTCAGGGCCTAAAGAACAACCAGTACCTAAAGTTACAGCAGCTTGAATTGCCTTTATTGTGGGGAATACTCCAGCAAGTAAATCGAAGCCTTGCCTTGGAGAAGTTCTGGACTGATTTATTTGTTCAATGATTTCAATTAGTCCATGCATCATGCCTACAACAACTCCTCCTGTCACAGGTATCAACAGTATCCGGTGCCATGTGTCAGCTAGTCTTTGTATACGAAGCCAAGCAGCACCCTCATTCGGAGTACCTGCCCAGGCCCATTCATGTATTACATGAACCTAGATAAGGAATTAAAAGGCGTTAGAAAGAGAGAGAGAGAGAGAGAGAGATCATCATTCATAAAAGAAGGAAAACATACATCTGTAATTGTTTTCAACTAATAAATGTTAAAAGTAACCAAACTTTTCTTTTGGAACTGTTATAGATAGAAGTAGAAACATTAAACACTTTTAGTCTTCCGGGGAGAACTTTTCTTAGTAACCATATTAAAAAGTCAAGATCATAACAAAAGTATGATATTCAATATTGAATCAACCCGGAATAATGTAATGTTTTTTTTTTTTTTCCGTAAGTTGAAAAACAAAAACTAGCAAAAATTCTAATGTGAATAAAATAATACTAAAACTAAATGAAGGAGCAATACCCACCCACTTCATAGAACAAGAAATTCCATATTGCTCCTTCAAAAATAGCAAAAATTCTTATGTGAATAAAACAGTACTAAAACTAAATGAAGGAGCAATACCCACCCACTTCATAGAACAAGAAATTCGATATTGCTCCTTCAACTTCAAAAATAGCAAAAATTCTTTTGTGAATAAAACAGTTCTAAAACTAAATGAATGAGCAATACCCACACGCTTGATAAGACAAGAAATTTGATATTGCTCCTCGAACTTCAATGATACTAAACCTTTTCTGTAAAACTAACCAAACTGTTTTTTCCCAAAGCTGTTGTAGATAGAAGTAGAAACATAAACAAAAAATTTAGTTATTTGGGGAAAATGTTCATAGTAACCAGACAGGGATAAGTTAAAAAAAAGTCAAGATCATAACAAAAATTCAAACTTTTACTAATCAAGCTTACAGAAAAGGAAAATGGTAACAAAATCCAAGCTTGGGCAATTTTCTGTATTTATAAATTAATAAAGCATTTCGAAAACAAATAAACGCACCCCATGATTGAATGCAGCGACACAGAGACCAGTAGCAAGGCCGAGAAGACAACCAATCAACAGCAACGCCCATTCAGGTGGGGCACCATCAGCAAGAGGATCGTGAGATGTTGATGATAATGAAGATGATTCCCTATCCAAATTCTTACGGCTACTGAGTCTTCTGCCTGAGAATCTTCGATCCAATTGCTTCAACAGATCCGTTAAACCCTTCTTCTTATTATTATTAGTTCCTCCATGAGCTTCCAAATCTGGTTCAGATGAAGATGAATTCGACCTAAGCAGAATTTTGTGATCATTATCATTAAATTCTACTCCTCCTCCTCCTCCAGACATTTTTTTTTCTTCACTCTCTCGTGTATTACAATTCAATCCAAATTTCCATCAGAAACAGCCATTAAACAGAGTGGAAACCAGAGAATTAAAACCCCAGTCCCTCAAAAAAAAAAAAAAAAAACCCAGATAATCTTTGGATTGCTTTTGAATGAAGATTTAACCTAATCTTTTAATCTGATCTGATCTCAATTTTAATGGACAGGCCTTCAAAGAATGGGGTTTTTGTTTTTTTGGCTTCTTCTTCGTCTTCTTTTTCTTGTTCCTCTCTGTCTCTCTCAGATCTTCTCTCGCGCTCACTTGTGAAAAAACTCAAATCTCTACCTATAAATTGACCACGTGGCATGTCTTCCTTCCCGACAGAGTTAGAGTTCGATTTGGTTGACCAACATTTAACGTGGGTCAAGTAGACCCCGTCATGTAATTGACGAAGATTTAAACTGTCAACGCAACCGTTTAATGCTTTTAACTCCGTTCACATGGTGGGCCATCGTTTTGGGGATGGGCTCGTTGATAGCAGATCTGCTGTTACCTTCCCATCCGCTTGCTGATTTCTGATTGTAGAGACGATCATCTAATAGTTAATATTTGGTGAAAATATTTTCCTCGTCGCTTCGATTCATTGTCGATAGCATTATTGGATTTCTAGGATGATTAGATTTCTAACCACCGCGACCCCAACGCATCCAAATTTTTTAAAATTGATTGATTTTTTGTAAAAATAATTTACATGATAAGAAGAACAACATTACCAAATTTTAACTATTAGATTGTTTCTATGCGAACCCTATAAAACGAATTTGGTAAGAAGACAGGATTTGCTCTCTAGCTCGTTGTCCCGAATGCTCCCTATTAGGGCTAGGGCCACATTTTTATTTTTTCTCTTCTGTTTCTCAAACTTTTTTAATCGTTCAATTTAATATTATATTGAACAACCATATTTTTTTATTCTAAAATCTCAAATTTGTACACAGTATTGTTATTTGTTAATATTATATATAAGCAGTTATGGTAAACGTCACTGTCCCTAATAATCATTTGGGGAATATATAGTATATCCTTGAAAACGTAGCATTGACCTAAGATCAGTCATGTAAGTTCATAAAAAATAGTAGATAGTGCGGCACTGCAGCGACCTCAAAAAATGATTCTTCTCCGCCAAAATTCGGTGCACCTCGCAAATAATTAGAAGTCTCACGACCACATGTTGTTTGTTAGGTGCAATTGCAATTCAGCACCTGTGTGAAAGAGACTTTTGCTTCCCAATAAAGGAGCACACTCTTTTCCATCTCAACGAGACCAGTGATTTGTGTTGAGAATAATCTGTCATGGACTCATGGAAAATAAAAACTTAGAAAATCTAATATATAAAGATTGACTAATGTTACTGACACTATCATTTTTTATCCCTTGTGACCTGGCTCAATTTTTTTCTCAAATTTTGATTGGCAATGACCTCACTTTTTTTAATATAATTTTTTTTATATAATAAAATATATAAGAGCTTTTTTATCCCCACTGTCCCACCACCGTCACTAAAACCCAGATCTGAAAAAAATTCAGATCTGAAATAAAAATTTCAGATCTGGAGAGAAAAAGGTGTGAGAGTAGGTAGAGAGAGTGGGTAGAGAGAGTAGGTAGAGAGAGGGAGGAGTTAGAGAGAAAGAGGGGACAAAAAAAAAGAACAGATCTAAAAACTTAATGCTCGTAGTTGCAGCAAGGAGCGCTATAACTAATGCTCGGAGTCGCGACAAAGAGCATTAGTGTATATGCTCGTAGTTGCAGCAAGGAGCGCTATTACTAATGCTCGGAGTCGTGGCAAAGAGCGTTAGTGTATATGTTCGTAGTTGCATCAAGGAGCGTTATAAATCAGGTCTTAATTTTGAGCTCCTTGATGCAACTACGAGCATATACACTAACGCTCTTTGCCGCGACTACGAGCATTAGTTATAGCACTCCTTGCTGCAACTATGAACATATACACTAATGCTCTTTGTCGCGACTCCGAGCATTAGGTTTTCAGATCTGTTCTTTTTTTTTTCATCCCCTTTTTCTCTCTAACTCCTCCCTTTCTCTACCTACTCTCTCTACCCACTCTCTCCCTCTCTTTCTCTCACCTTTTTCATTTTAGATCTGGAGAGAAAATTTCAGATTTGAAAAAAAAATTCAGATCTGGATTGTAGTGATGGTGGTGGGACGGTGGTAGTGGTGCTGGTGGTGGGACGGTGGTGGTAGTGGTGGAAGGGGGTGGGAAAAGTTGTGAATCTGGAAAAAAAATAAAATAATTTTTTTCTGATTGCCGGCGGTGGTGTTGGTGGACGCTGGTGGTAGGGAAGATGAAGATGAGTGGTGTATTTTGGGTTGTGGGGTGGGGATAAAAAACTCCTATATATTTTATTATATAAAAAAAAAATTATATTAAAATAATGGAGGTCATTACCAATCAAAATTTGAAAAAAAATTGGGATAGGTCATAAGGGATAAAAAATGGTAGTGTCAATAACACTGGTCTAAAGATTTTGTGCGACTTTACTTGTTGCTAATTGGTTTTGAATAGGATACCCATAAATTTAATATAATATCAAAATAGGCCCACATGTAATAAACCTAAAGGCATGTGCACATGCTTCATGTCATCCAATAGAGTTCTACGTGTTAGGTTCAAAATAACTCCACACGTAATGGGGCGTGTTAAGAATACCATGTAGTAAATAAAAAAGCCTAACAAACCCAATATATAAAGATTTTGAGCTATTGTACTCATTGCCAATTAGTTTTGTGTTGGATGCCCACATACTTAATAGTTGTACCTGCATCATGCATTTGTTTAATTGTTTTCATCCCCATACTTCTATACTCTATGTCCGTTGGGATGTCTCCCCCAATCCGGCCTAAATACAAATGATTCGTAAAAAATGCAATTTTTCAGAAATATAGTACTAACTTTAGGTTAAATTTGAAATGTCGAACGACATGAAAAAATTATAGAAATTTAAAAATAAATAAATACAAATGTCTTCAATCTAGGAAAGTTTAGAAAACTAATTTTCGATAAATAACCAAAGAGTTATGTTATTTAAACCACGATAACGTCAAAATTTTTACAGTTATTCAACTACTTAATTCATCTAAAAATATTAACAAATCAAATACACAAATTCTAATTTATCTAATATCGACTAAACTTTAAAAGAAAATATAGTTGTTGACCTTACCTTTGCTTTAGGATGCTTTTTTCTAACGAAAATGCCTTTGGGATCGGCCCCTCAATCTGTCTATTTATATAAATTGAGGTGGCACCTTCAATCCACCATTTATTATGATTTGTGTGGTCTCCACAACACACAATGAGTAGTGGATTGAGGGTGTCACCTCAATTTGTCTACCCGGTTCCAATAACACTTCTGTTTTTCTAAACTCAATGCATTTGCCAAATTCATTTTGTGTAAAAAATTCCTGTGACAATTGTAGACTTATTTCCTACAATATCAGACTCCCAAATGGTGAATATTCAATTTTTGGAATGTTACGTAGAATGAGATTGAATATGCTTGGAGTTGTCATGCCCAACAAGGAGGCGGAAAAATTCGTCAAATTCATTAGAGTGGGAAAAAAAGACTGATAACATTGAGCATCCTAACAAAAATCTATGAGCCATCCTAATTTAATAAAATAATAATTTTTATTTTTTAAACAACCCACCCCCATCAAAATATACACCACCCCTACCACCAATGGTCCACCGTTACTCCACCGTCACCTCCACCATCACCACCACCTTGATTTTTTTTNCTATTTTCTCCCCCCTCCACACCCTTCTCCACCACCCCACCGTCACCTCCACTCTCTTCTCATTCTCGCACCCCCTATACAAACAACAGTAGCACCACCTTCCGCCATCATCGATCAGATCTGAAAAATTTCAGATCTGATCAATCTCTCCCGTCTTTCCCTCTCTCTTTCTCACTCGTTCTCTTTCCCTCTCTCTCTCGTCTCTTTCTTTCTCTATCTCACTCGTTCTCTTTCCCTCTCTCTTCTCTTTCTTTCTCTCTCTCCCTCTCTCTCTCTTAGGATCAGATCTGAAGATATCTTAGGATCTCGTATTTGGAACTCCAATGCAGTTGCTATGCCGTATACCTTCAAATCAGGCCATGATCTCACAATGATCTCGTATTTCTTTGTATGATGGAGCATGGCCGTGCTCGATTTCAGGTGCTCACGCACACAAATGGTCAATGGTATCTTTTACAGCACAAATAAAGAGAGGAAGAGGGAGAAAGAAAGAGAAGAGAGAGAGAGAGAAAGACGAGATTGACCAGATCTAAAAATAATGGCGGAAGGTGGTGCTGCTGTTGTTTGTAGGGGGTGAGAGAATGAGAAGAGAGTGGAGGTGACGGTAGGGTGGTGGAGAAGGGTGCGGAGGGGTGGACCATTGGTGGTAGGGGTGGGGTGTACTTTTGATGGGGTGGGTTATTTAACAAATAAAAATTATTATTTTATTAAATTAAGATGACTCATAGTTTTTATTAAGATGCTAAATATCTTCAGTCGAAAAAAATTGTTTAACAATAAGAAACCTAAAATTAATTTGTTTGACTAAAAGATAATAATTATTATTAAAAACATAATAAATTCAGTCAATTATTATTCATTAAAATTAACCTTAAAATTAAGTGGCCCAATTCCCTAATTCAATTAAGTAAGATTAATATAGTTCAGATTCAAATGCGTAAAAAAACAAACACAACCAAAGTCTAACAAGTGGTAGGGAAACCTCGGTAATTTTGTTGGGCTAAGTAGCATTTCTAATTTTAATCGGTTCCGATTTCTAATCGTTCTGGTTCCCATATCAAAATTAAGATCAGAATGAACCAGTTCTGGTTTCAATAGTGTGTACCGGGTATTCAGGTGCCTATTGACACTTCACACTAGGGATGGCAAAAATTCCCACGGATTAGGGTCCCCGCGGGGATCCGCCCCTAATGGAGCGGGGATGGGGAGAAAATTCCATCCCCGCCCGGGGATGGGGTGGGGACGGGGATCACATTCCCCACCCCGTCCCCGCCCCGTTTAGTAAATATATATAATTAATTATAAAATTATCTATATATTTATTTATATACTTATTTTTATTATATAAATATATATGTATGCCAATTATTTTTACATTATTTATTATATTTTATTAATTTTAATCTTTAAAAATATTATTTTAAATATAAATTTTGTTAAAATTTTTTTGCTAGGAATGTGATTTGAGGTGGAAATAGGGACCCGCGGGGAACCCGACCCCTATAGGGGATTCACAATCCCCGCCCCGCCCCGCCCCGAATAGTGATGGGGACGGGGATGGGGGAGACAAATCCGACCCCGCCCCGCCCTGCCCCGTTGCCATCCCTACTTCACACATCCCTATGGCCCTACCAAAAGGTCCCAAAACCCCCCAAAAAATGCGAAACCAAATAGTAATCCATCCTCCTCTTCAGTCTCTCGTCTCTGTCTAGGGTTTAAAACTCGAAGTATTTGCATTTTGCAAAAACCCTAACTTTCAGACAGTGAGCTGCGATGCAATGATGCAAAATCTCCATAGCATTCTCTCTCGACTCTCCATTTCCCATTCCATCACTCGATCTCTAAAAGAAACCCTATCCAGAGACCTACAAATCACTTCGAACAGTCTTAAATCCCTTCCAATTTCACTTTCATGGCGAAGCTTCTCAAAAAAACCAGGTGGTGAAAATGAAAATCCTTGGGATGCATGGGGAAAAGAAGGATCTTCTTCTGATTCCAAAGATGGAAAAACAGAACCAGTCGGTGGCACCGATTTCGGTTGGGATTCTGTATCATCATGGTCGACTGGGTTAACCAAAGAGCATTTCGACGGAGAAGCTGTGGGCCGTCAGACTACTCAAGGTGCAGGAGAAATGGTGTCTCGGAAGCCGTCGATCTCTTCTACCGAGGATGAAATTGATGAAGTGGCGGAGTTGGAAAAGGAGAATCGAAAGAGTAGTAAATTTGTGGATGGATGGGGAGAGAGAATGAAAGAAGTGAATGTGTTGTTGAAGCAAGTTATGGAACCTGGTGCAAGAGGATCGTATTTGAAGGATTCTGAGAAGGCTGAAATGTATAAATTGCATAAAGAGAATCCTGAAGTTTATACAGTGGAGAAATTAGCGAAAGATTATCGAATAATGCGACAGAGGGTTCATGCTATTTTGTGGTTGAAGGAGCTTGAGGAAGAAGAGGAGAAGAAACTTGGTCATCCTTTGGATGATTCTGTTGAGCTCTTGCTTGATGCATTTCCTGAGTAAGCCAGAAAAAGATTTCACCTTTTTGATTCTTGAAGAATTTTAGTTTTTGATTGCTTAGAGTTTTCATTTGTTAAGGTCATTTATAATTTATGATTCACTCATTATCTGCTGTTTATTTATTTAATTTTTCTCAGTGTAGAATTTAATTTTGGAAACTGAATGGCTTTGATTTGGTGAAAGTTTGAATTTCTTTTCTTAGTCTTAGTTGGAGCAATGATGTAATTCTCACATTAGAAAGGGATTTTGCTGACAGTATATGAGTATGGTGTGCACAGGAATAGGAAAAAAAAGTATTTGTGATGTTCAAAAGTGTTTAGAGATTAGAGTATTTTAATGACATGATTTGTTAATTCGTCTGCATCGAGTGGTTTTAGTTGGATGTAGATCATGCAGGTCTATGGGTTCCAGCTATTGTGAGCGCATGTATACATGCATGGTTAGGATTAGGTGTATGGATTTTATTGTCAATATGTAACTATATGTGCTTATACTTAATGTGTAACTGAGTAAGCTAATGTCTCAAAGGTGATAAACATGCCTATCTGGTAGATGAATGCTATCAAAAGATCATGTGGATGAGGTATATTGTTAGATTTATTTATTTTTTGACTAAGAAAACGGAGGAGATTACCTTAGATAGTTGGTTTAAGGCTTAGCGAATGACTATTCATGTAGAGAAGTGTTCTCTTACGCGGCCCTGTTGTAAAAACTGTATCTCATTCATCATATGCTTTAGAGGTACGCAGATAGAGTTAGATCTCTCAAATGAAGACCAGGAATCATTTTGATCATGTTATTTTAATGGTAGAAAGTGACATTGGCCCATGGTGTAGGATAGGATTGTTGACAGGTTGGGTGACCACAATGATTTAACCAAACTGGATTTGGTTCAGATCTTAGATATCCCATTGGGGTCCCATGGACTGTAGGCCGTAGCACATTTTACATGTTAGCCTTTCATCTACCTCAAGAGCTACAAGATTGGGATCAGTTGTGTTAGCTTTTCGTCTCATGCCCAGAAAGTGCATGCCAAACACAATAGCGTCTCACAGCCTGAATGGAAATCGATTACAGACTGAATAATTAGATAACACTTACGTAACAGCAAATGTGTTTCACAAGTAGTATTAACAGATAGAGAGGAGTATTGTACTGTACATATAGAAGTTATTTGCATGTTTCATGAATATGTTGGGTCTAGATGCTTGAATTTTATATCTGGAGGTACATTTGAACTTTGCCTATCTCTGAATGGAGTTTGTATCTTACCTGTCCAAAACAAAAGGGAGTTGTATTAGTCAGGAAGTAGTAGACTGAACATGCATTCTGCATGTGTTATTTAAAATGATGAATATAGAAAAATAGGTGTTTATGATGTACAAATTAGATTTTTTATTTTTTAAATTGCTCAGATATGTACAAATTAGTTTTTGTCCTGTGATTAGTTAAGAGTCAGAGCTAATTCTGTGGGGGATGAGTAACATGTGGAGGAGAGGGTGCCATGTAAAATGTCATAAAGGCTCTCATATGGGTCTTTGGGATGTGAAAGGCTCTTTTATCCATAACATTATAATGAAAAGTTAGTCTTCAAGGGTAAACTTCGTAAATGCTAGGCATTGGCTTAATGTAGTATAGATAGGTAATGTTTTGCCATCTGAACATGAAGCATATATGAACATTGTAGCTAAGTAGTCGGGCTCGGACTCAGCTCTGACTCGGCCAAGGGGCGAGTGACGAGTCAAGCGAGTCAGGGTTGAGTCACTCGGCTGTGACTCGGCCTGTATAGTATTTCTAATCCCCTCTCACCCACTTAAAAATTAAATCTCTAAAACCCAGACCAGCTCACCCAACTCACTTAAGAGTTAAATCTTTAAAACCCAAGCTAACTACATCCTTAAATACTTGAATTAGATTCAAAACCCCACTTAACACAACCCCATTCAACCTAAAAATTATGTTTTTTCTCAGATCTGTAACATATGAGAAGAAGTAAATATGACGAGTGTGGAGTCTCCACACTCACAATCGAGCTCTTCTCTTAACTTTCCTTCTTTTTTCTTTTTTTGTTTCAGGGTTTTGAAGTAAAAAGTGGTTATTTTTAAGAGTTAAAGACTAGTGACTCGGCCCAAACGTGACTCGGGGGATCGGCACTGGCTCGGCTCGGCCTACCCTCGATCCCCGAGTAACTCTTACTTGGCGAGTCAGGCCGATCCCAACTACTTAGCATTGTAGAGGACTCTTTATTCTTGTTATTTTGTTTCATGGTTTCTTGTATTTAATTTTTGTGCACTTAATTTGTCCCTTATTTGTTTTGCTATGCGTATCAGCAAAAAATGAAAAAAAAAGTACAAAAAGGAAAGCACCATCACTACTTCTATTAGAGACTTACCGCTTGGTCAATCGATTTTAAATATGGGAATCTTCCATTAGTGTCTAACTTATTTCCTCTTTCAGGTTTTTCAATTCCCATGATAGGGAATTCCATGTGGCCTCCCTTCCTTACAAACCCGATTTCAAGGTAATGCCTGAGGGCTGGGATGGAACTACCAGAGATCCGGATGAAGTGCACTATGAAATATCAATGAAAGAAGATGAAATGCTATATCAAGAATTTGTTCAACGGATGAACTTTAACAAGAAGAAAGTAAGCCCACTTTCCCCTTCCTTATTTATTAACTAGTTATAGGTTAATGGGCACATAATTGATCAAAATGTTTTTTGTGAAAAGTTATTAGGGCATAGTTTTGGAAAAGAGTGTGTTACTTGAATAATTTTTTTAAAATGCGGTCAGTTTTTCCTAATACTTGAACAAATTCTCTTCGTGCATAGAAAATATTCCACCTCTACCAATCTACTTGATCAGTTGATCCTATTGTTGACTGATTCAGTTGTCTGAGTAATTTTAGTTTTCTAATGTCTTTTTTGTTGATTTCACTTAGAAGTCCTATGGAAATCAATATGTTAAAGTTCTTGGTTATTGGTTGTATTTGCATGATCCATGTAAGTATTGAAATATTAAAAGCAGACACTTCTATTGTTAATGATAAGAATCCCAACATGTATCTGTGTTGGTGCAGACAATAAGCATGTATTTTTGCCTTCTATGCCAAAAAATCATGAAATAATGTTTGAACTTTGAAGATGGAGTGCTATGCCTAGTAGTCGTCAAATGATAGTACTAGACTTCTGATTGTTATCGATTCATCAGAATGATTCTAATGATTATCCACGGCAGCTTTGTGTGGTATACTTTAAGGGTGTTTTCTTCGGCAGCTTTTGTTTGGTGCCAATTTTTTTTTCTTGATTTTCTTTGTATTCATTCTTTGCCTTTGGACTTATCTAATTAACATTTCTCTTATCAAACTAGCATCCCTTTTTTATCAGAAAATCATGCCATTGTCCTAGTATATAAATATGCCCATATTAGGTCTGTCTCTTCTCTTCCACTTTTCACCTCCTCAAATCAATAGAAAAGTGTTGAAAAACTTGTAGAGCAATTGTTTTTTTATTTTTTGAGTGATTGAGCTGTCCAATTCCAGCCTCCTCTGCAGCATCCTTCTATTCTTTCTTTCTGTTTTGATCAGTACCTCATATGTGGGATGCTTTGAGTACTGTCCAACTTCCAAGTTTCAATATTTTTCTACTCCTTGCTGTCATTGATAGATGCTAGAAGAATTTATTGGTCCAAGTTTGTGTATTATATTGAGCTATCTCTAACAATTTTGGCCTGGTCTAATTAAGGTTAGAGTTTGAACTGATCTCGAAAAAGTGACTAAAACCGTAAGTTCTTATCTGCTACCTATGTATATACACGTGTTCGCATTCTGAATTTTTTTCCCCAAGTCTTTCCGGTGCGTAATTGCCAGTTACACACCGAAATTATCTACCGCGTGAAGACTTAATCAACATATTTCAGTGGAAAAATTTTCCACTGTCTAATTTATTGCTCTCTTCTAGGTTTTTTCCATTAATGTCCTTGTGGAACCATAACACTAACACCATGTCTTATGTTTTCTTTCAGATGGCTGGAGAGGTAAAATGCCACAAGTATAGCAGGAGGCGCTCCGCAAAAGGATGGAACTTCACGGTTGAGAAACTTGGACCAAGTGGGAAACGTGGAGGTGGCGGTGGTTGGAAATTTGTTAGCTTGCCTGATGGGTCTAGCAGGGAGTTGAATGAAATGGAGAAGATGTACGTGAAGAGAGAAACTCGCAAACGCCGTCGTAAGATCCTCCCTTGATCACTCCTTTCACGTCTCTTCTGATGATGATGATTACTACAGATTTGTAACTGTAAAAGATGTCTGGAAAAAAGATTCTCCCGTCTCTCACCAACAATCAGTTCTTTTTCTGATGAAGCCAAAGATCAGTTCTGATTGAACGCCCAACATGTTTTCTGGTGAAGTTTTTTGTTTATGTTTTTTTTTTTGTTTGGTAGCTGAAAGCAGTTGAAGATCACTCTACTGAATAATGCAAATTCAGTAAAAAAAAAAAAAAGAAGAATTTTGAGGTAAAGCAGGAGGAATGTATGGTTGGTGTAATTACTGTTTTTGTGTTTTCTGCAATTCTAGTGAGAGATTTCAGATGGTTACAATCATCCTTTAAACCTTAGTAGGTGTTCTTTGATTGTAGGTTTAAGCATTTCTGCAATTTTCAGTTCTTATCACACTACAAGTTAACTTGAAGCTTGACCGTCAACTTTGTCAGTGTTTACTCCTACATGTCTTAGAACTTTAGGAAGAACATCAGCGGATTGACGATTCAGTTTAGGATGGATGATACTGTTATAGATTGATCATGGTTCTCCCAGTGGAAATCCACTTCTTAGACTACTTTATTCTGTCTCAAATCTGTATTTGCTTGTTGGTTCCAGTCCTGATTAGATTTAGAAATTGAGATTGGAAGTTGGAACCATAATTAGACAAATCTTATCTTGTCTTGTGCTTGGCCCTGTTCTTATTTATATACTCTGAGAAGCTTAAAACTTGTTTATTTGAAGTCTGTCATGCATTGAGCTCTCTATCTACTACATCAGAATTTGAAGATCATTCAAATGTTGATCCAAGAGTGTTGCTAGAAGACCCCGCTGTTGTGCAATTGGAATTTAGCAGTAGAATTGTAGAAATATGCATAGATAAATCTCTCATTATAATACTGTTAAGTCTCTAAACTTTTATTTAACTCTCTATCTAATGATAGAATTCAGCTGTACAACAGTACAAGAAGCTCATTTGGACCCATCTTTCATTAATTAATAGTTGGGAAACTATTATTATTATTATTATTATTATTATTATTATTATTATTATTGTTATTGTTATTGTTATTGTTATCTAAGTTTGCATTAATTGAATAAGCTATTGATGAATCACATTTTTTTTTGTTATTTTCTTTCTAATAAACAATTGAATTGATGAACCAACAACCAGTTTAAGAAGAAGCCGTTAATTTTTATTTTATTTTTGTGTCCCGGCCATCCCAACTGCTTTAACTAGGGCTGCACATGGTGCGGTTTTAAATCCGGTCCGAACCGAAAAAACTACCGACAAATCGTAAAACTAAAAAACCCAAAACTTGAAAAATCGAAAAACCGCAAAAACTGATATTTATGGTCTGGTTTTGGTTTCATGTTTTCAAAAAACTAAAAAAATCGAAACCATACTAAAAACACCGAAACCGAAAGACCAAACCAAAAAAACAAGAAAAAAAACCCGCACATATACCTATATAGTATACATATGCATTATTATGTATAAATATGCATGCTAACTTATGAAAATATGAATTAAAGAGCCTGACTCTTAATATAATTACAATTTTATAAGTCAATGTATTTATGTCAATTTGTATCAATACATATGTGTGATGTGTGTTCTCAAATTTATACATATTTATTAATTTATTTATAATATATTTATTATTTTGTATAATTATTATTTTTATTGTGAAAAAATTCAATTGTGGACATACCATGATTAAAATTGCCACTATGTT
>MVGT01003370.1:89222-113067 GCA_002174775.1 Macleaya cordata | reverse complement strand
TTGTTGGGGAGGTGCCCCACCAAAAAAAAAAATAAAACTCCAACATCTAATACCTATGAGGAAATTAAGTGCCCCGCCAATTATTAAGATTTCAGTATATTGTGCCTTAGTTTTTTGTAAAATTAGAATTTGACCAACTCATTTCTTAACACGTACCCCACAAGCTTTTAGGCACACCAAAGAAATTTGTTGTGCTTTGTAGCTTTCTCCTTAAAAAAATTTATGACTTCGTTCCTAATCATATCGTACCAAAATTTTTAACCCTATCAAAATTTAATTTAAAAATAATAATTAAAATGAATGGCCTATAAATTATCTTATAATTTTTTTAATTGATATAATTTTTGGTAAGGATGATCTTCTCATATTAAATTTAATAATTTTCACAAAAAAGAGAGAGAATTAATAATTACTTAAGATGGTTGAACACTTAGACAATTTTTTTTCATGTTTTAAATTTAAATAAATATTTGGTTATTATCAATTTTTTATTTTTTAAGTTTGGACGAACTTTAATTTTTTATACATAATTTTGCTCAAAAACTCCATTTTTGACTGCCAAATACCAAAAAATCGACAAACATTTCATAATAGCCAAAATCCCCTTATTGTTTTTTGATTTTACTATTTTATACTTTTTAAGGGATAAAATTTCTGTTTACCCCACTAGTCAATAATTTCTTGTTTACCCTTTTTTAATTAGAGAATAATATCTTAATAAGATTCTATTCCTTAATTGGTGCTTAATTGATAATTTTGAATTAATTAGTTTCCTATTTTGTTTAAAATTATTTTTATCTCCTTAATATTGTAAAAAAAATTTCTTCTATAAACTACTATATTTATTGTTATTTTCTAACCTAAAAGACAAAAGAGAAAAATATTTTGATTTCACTTTTTTTTTTTAAAATAATGGTTCCACTAGTGCATTATGAATAAAAGAGACCATTCTCTCATTTTTTTAGTTACAAATCATATTTGTGTTTGAGTTTTTTTTCTCCTGCAAAATATATTTTTTCTAGATCAAATTAATTTTTTTTATGCATTACAATTTTTGCAATTTGTACTGATTGACTTAAAAATTCGTTGTTTGATTTTTTTTTTGTGCAAAAATAATTTTTGCCCATTTTAACATGAAATAATGAGGACTTTTAAAGGTAGATGCGCTTTAACCACTTTCATCTTTAAATCGAAGCTTTATTGTTTACACTTCGTTTGAACATTGCAAAATTTTTGCACGTGTCAATCGTTTTGCATTGACTCTATGTTTCTTTAATTTTTAAAATTTTTCATTGACAAATTAATTTTTGCTTATGCATTATAATTTTTGCATTTTATATTACGGGAATAAAAATTTCGTTGTTTCATTTTTGGTTGTGCAAAAATTGTTTAAACTCGTTTGTTTCATTTTTGTGTATATGCTAAAAATATTTTGCATGTTTAAGTCATTTTGTACTAACTATATTTTTTGCATTAATTCTGAAATTTTTTATTGGCAAAAAAATGAGCTATAAAATTGAGCAAATGACTTCATAAAAGTGTTGTAAACAAAAGTTATGACTATAATAGGCAGAATTTGAAAATCTTAATTAGAGAGAAAACTTAGATTAATTTAAGTATGATCTAATTGAAAGAATATTTTTAGAAAAGATTTAATATCTTATCTAAATTAAATGCTTCAATATATCCTATTACCAAATTTAGGAGTTGGTCAAAATTAGTTTCTTCCTTATCTAATAAGGGCAAATACGTCTATACATCTAATTTTGAGAATTTGGGGAGTTTTGGCTATTTTGAAAAGTTAATGGGATTTTTGGACAGGTATTTCTAAATTTTGGGTGTTTTAGTCATTCTCCGTTTTTTATAATGCAAGTGCTCTAATTATGTCATGTTTTAGTTTAAGTTTAGATGATCAATTGATAAATGTAATATGTTAATTTTTTTTAAATCTAGTTAAACTTTAGTTTTGAATGATTTATTCGTTAAAAAAACTGAAAACCCCTAAAAAAATTCGAAATTAGATTTTTAAATACAGTTAGATTTTTCTCCTTCTGGGTTTGGGACCCTGATCAAAAGATTTTAGTAATATTTGATTTCAGAAGAGTAAATCTTTTCTGGCTTTATTCAATAAGGGCAAGGCCACTCGCCTACCTCAAACTCACCGACAAGTAAGGTGGGTTTGAGGTATAACATAGTCCCAAGGCTAATGGTAAAATCAGCCTTCATCGCAAGTAATTTCTACGATCGCAGAAGTTACTTGAGACACTTTTTTTATATAATTATTTTATTAATTAAAATATTTTATTTATTTTTAATTGTGTCATCGCAGAATTTATCTGCGATGAGACCTGTCGCAGATAAATTCTGCGTCGCAGAACATATTTGCGGGAACCTTTAACCCCTACACCCTCCATCAAACTACCGAACCAGGTGAGGAGTTTGAGGTATAAGGGTGCCCACTAGCCTTAAAAATTTGCTAAATTTGAAGTTTAACAGTGTGCACTAGCCTTGCCCTAAGTTTCTTAAGGTTGCTTTCCATTCCCATTTTTTGCCCTAAACACTGGAATATCCTTTTTTTTTTTTCTTAGTTATTTTGCTTCTTCTTCTCCTCTCTCTCTCTAGCTTTATCTCCTTCTGTTGCCTTCTCTTTGTTTTTTTGTGGGTTTTTGGAATTATCCATTAATTTTTCTTCTGATTTAAAATGATTTTGCACGGTGCCCTACTGCTCTCCACCAAATTATGGTTATCTTTATGTACCCTAATATGATTTCTATTTATCTGGACCCAGATCCAACAACTTGGAGGGTCACAACATTAGATACCATATCAGCTAAAAACAAATTAACATATAATTTGACCTAAAATTGGGTTCACTGAATAGATTACAAGCTATAATCATGTAGATAAATTATTTTATAATTTATACTCAAAAAATCTTAAACAAATATGAACAAGTCAGGTTTTTAATTGCATCCATGACAAATCCGGAACTACTAGGTTCAGAGAAACCTAAATTTATGAGTCATTTTGATTTGGGAGCTTCAAAATATATCTATAATTTGGTTTAGGGCCCCTCCAAGTAGTGAGGAGCACTGAGAATCTTTCATGCTTTGGAGGGAAAATTTTTGCCTTAATGTGAATAATTGGCTGGAATGAAATGAATCTTTGGTGACCCAGTAGTCTCTATGGTGATGTTTGGTTTTTTAAGCATCTGAAATGAATCAATCTTGAATATGACAAGTTTGAATACTTATAAAGCTTAGTGGAGTCAGATTTTTGAAGTAATACAAGGTTACATTCAAACGAGTGCAGTACACTTTAGATGAGTTTATTTGAAAATTCTTAAGCTTAAATTTTTTGTACATTTCATTCACAAAATGTAAGAGCTTATTTTTCATCTCTAATTAACCGGAGCGTGAAGTGGGAACGAGAGCGTCTAAGCAACTAATAAAAATGTTCCAAATTCTGAAATGCCTCTAAGCGGAAGCGTATTGGAGCGTCGTTCGGAACTGGAGCACGAAGTTCTAGAACTAGAGCGTCATCCTTATCCACGGGAGCGTCATCCTTATCCACGGGTCCGATTACTTCATCTTCAACTTGGTATCGTGAGAGAGACTTGGACTATTAGGAGGGGCCCTGAATCAAATTAGGGGTGTATTTAGCAGCTCCCTTCCCAAGATTACCTTATTGGAAACAAATAGAATAGAATCAGAAAACCCAGGTAATTACTTTTTAAGAACCTTAATGTAGCTTTCCTTGTTGCGTGTTATTTTGTTTTTAAGAGAAAAAAGAAAGAAAAAAGTGATGACATACACCATAGAATTGATGTAAGGCGACCCTTTGGTCCCCTTCCCCTTCCCAATTCTTTTAAGAAAGAAGAGGTAGAAGACCATAAGCAACCTTGAGGTGGTGGTAGTGGTGATGGTGGTGATGGCCCCGCGAAACAGTTGTTGGTACTTTTAGTAAGGCAACTCAATACCGTGCGCACGACCCGTCCGAAGACCTTGACATATGATATGTATAACTGTAATGTTGCGGAGCGATTGACGTTGTAATACAACAAAGGTGATGTAAACAGTTTTCACATTTATATATATAAAGAACAACGACTTATAATTTATTCAATATGTCGATTTAATCTCATGAGTTGTAAATGAATTTCAAAGAACTCAGGGCAATAAAGTAACCGGTAGTGCTAGGGCTACCGAAATCCCTACCGAATTTGCTACAGCAGGCACATTTCACGGTGAGATTCATAACACTTTAGGATGGGATGCGAAATACGAGGAGATGCAAATCACTTTGACCGTTGGATGCTTGAGTGGTAGCAAATTCTGTAGGAATTTGCTGTAACTCAAGCATTACCGTAAAGTAACAAGGTTTATTAGATGTCTTGGTTAAGGATAAATTGGACAGTCTTATCGTGTCTGTCTAATACCGTTCTGTTTTATAATATAGATTTTCTTATATTTTTATATTAGGAATATTTTATTTACTTCTTATTTATTTTATCCATATCAGGATTCTATCAAGCATGGTATCATTTTTCACAATAGGAAATTAGGAATTTATGTTTATATAAATTTCCTATGTGATATATTAAAATAAATAATTTCCTAGTGTTCTACAACAGGGGAAATGTGCAATACACATCAACCCACAAGAAACAATAGGCATTGGTGGTAAGTTGCGTGTCATTAGGGTTTTGGAGAAAAGGAGGATTAAGAGCAGTAGTAGTAGTAGTCATCCTTTTTCTTGAACTAACTTGAATTATTTTCTTGTGGGGGGGCCCACCATGCACCTTCATCACCATGGCTCAATCACCCAATTCACCATCTCCCACTCACTTTCTTTTCTTTCTTTTAAGTCCCAATTGCTTATAGAATTGTATTGTAAGTGCACATGGAAATGTTTTAGAAGGAAACATTCATAAGATGTGATTGCCAATACTGAATTTTTTTTCAAACATTTTTATTGGGTGATTTTTTTTTTTTAACTTACCCAATTTAATATTTATCAAATTATTTGCTAAGCCCATTTTGATTATGGTCCACGTCATTTGACTTAATGAGTCATTATGGGATTCTTTTTTCTTTTTTTCTTTAACTAAATTGGTAGAGAGATAATTCCAAAAAGAAAAGAATCTTTTAATGCTCAAAATCTAAGGAATCTTCATGACTGTTATTTTTATGCACTTATTTATTTGAAAATGACAATTATATTTTTATTAGTTTAAGTTTTTTTTTTTTTTTTTTTTGTATATATCCTTTGAAATGTACTGGCGTCCACAAAATTAATTATATATAATTATACCTAGAAATGTGCTTTTGATTAAGCTCAATTGTTTGTTTAGAACCACAAATCCAAGCTCTTACGTGACTATCGGATTGTGCGGATCCGTATTGTTTATGTGTAGGGTTATGGGATCAGACAAGGTGTGAATGGTCCATGTTGCGTAAGAGTACGTCTTTAACAAATGTTTTTAAGTGTGGACTTCCTCTTTAATAATACTTCGATGCATAACAATCGTTATGTTAAGGTAATATTAACGTGCCTAACTTCGAAGAGGCCGCGCGGCTAATTATCAATGATGAACGAACACAAATGCAAGCTGTTTATGTTATGTCGCAACTATAACTAATAACAAGAGCTAGGAAGCCGTAGATGTACAGAATTAACCAAAAGAGGAAGAGATCTCGATAGATTTTGATTTAAAAATGTTCCGAAAATCACAACTTGGTTCAAAATTCGCAAACATCTTAGTATCTAACAATTAATCATTAACTTATCTTATAAGAAATTTTTTGAAATTTTGTATTTTATAATTAAATTTTAAGTCTAATTATTACTTTGTTTTTTAGACTTGTATTTTCAAAAAGAAAAATGCTAAACTTACTGCATTTTCTTACTGCAAACCTTACTGCAAAGTCATCCTACGGTTCTCAAATAATCTCACACTCCTAATTTGCATTATTTTCAAATTGATGCAAATACCCTCTTAAATAGTCTTTGCAGAAATGTTGACAGTACACTTTTCAGAAACAGTTTTTTTTTAAATGATTTTGCTAATAAAACGATGTTTTCATAAAGCATTTTGGAAAGCCAATTTTTTCAAAGAGTGTCAAGTTTTAAAAACCGTTAAATTTGAAAACGATATGCTAAAATGACATTTTTCACACATTATATGTAGAAACTTTTTTCGTTTTTATTCCATGCTTTTTCTCACGATCTCTTATTTTTAAAGTGCGGATTTTTTTTTTTTTTAAATAAACTATCTGAAGTCTAGAATTTTAAGTTTGGGACAGGTTATATAACCCCCCTATATAGCCCCTTAAAGGGACCCACATAGAATACATCCAATGACTAATTTTTGGGTAGAATGATTTACATGATGAGAAGAACCATCAGGGGGTTAGCCTAATGGTTAACACCCACTCCACAACTTGTGAGGTTGAGGTTTCGAGACCTCTTGGTGGCCACCCCAAGGAATTTATTCCTCACTTACCCGGTAGTGTGAGAGGGGGGGCACACTTACCCCAGGGACTAGGGGGTACTCGAAGAGGACCTGATACCCCGGTCAGCAAAAAAAAAAAAAAAAAACTAAAATCAATCTTTTCTAAAACTTGTAACTTCAAATCTACCAGTTTTAAACCAACAGGCAAAATAAAAATTTAAAACTTACAAATTTTTTAAGGGCTAATTTGAGGGGTTAAAAGTTTTAAAACGAGCTGATTTTTAAATATGATGGAATACATAGTGAAAAGAGCATCCTCTTTAAAAATCAACTCCTAAATACATTACATGTGGGCGTGGTTATATAACGGGACTATATAACTTGACCCTTTAAGTTTTCATATTTCAAAATCTTAATAATAAGAAAAACAAACGCCCATAAAACAGAACTAATACATATGATAGTGGGAATCTCAATGACCATCTAATGGTGGAAAACTTGGGGCTGACAGTGCTAGAGCATCCTCCTCCTTGGGTGGATGCTAAACATATATAATAATGTTTTTTTTGGTCGGTATAATAAAGTTTTCTTTCAAGTTGATACTAATTAAAAATGGAATCAAATTATGTATTTTTGTGAGAGAAGAAGCTCCATAATTGAAACTTTAAAGCGAGACTAAAGAAAGTCTTAGTACCTAACTATGCTGACAAGGGCATAGTTGATATGTTTAATTTTAGGGTTTTTTTTCCTTTTTATATATATTTTTATCATAAATTTTTCCTTTATATATTCCCTACTCTTAATGGCTAATTTGTTATAGTCTTCAATGTTTTTAAGAAATTTGTTGTATGCCCTTGGACTTTGGTCAAATGATGTTGACCAATAAATTTTTTGACCCAAAGCACAAATGTTGGCTCGTTCACTTTAGGTGGTTGTATTGTTGTATACCCTCGAACTCACTATAGAATTGAAGAGAAATGTTGATCTATACATTTGACCAAGGTCGCACATGAGTTTTTTCACCTGAGGGTTGTGAACCTCTCCCATAACTTCTGAGGTTTTAAAATTAATTTTTTGGCGAATTATCGAAACTTCATGATAGATTAGACGTTCTTGGTGATTTTTTTATGCTTTTCATACATTTTTTTATAGTATATTTTCGCCTTAAAAATATGTATCATGGCGCGCAATAGTCTCTAAAAAAATTGACCAAAGGTATAAGGGACTTTTTCTAATTTTTGAAAATACCAAGGACTTGTCAAACTGACCATTAAAAGTAAGAGGCCGTAGCTAATAAACCATTAGGATTTTTGGCTCAAAGACATCAAATGACATGCACATTAGATGTGACACAACAACCACTTCATCCTTTTTTGACTCATCCAATGGTTGTACATAATGCAGCCTCTAATTCCATCACTATCTCTGTATGTGTTGTTGAAAACCCAATTGGAAGCAAACTTGAGGTAGCAATGCCACGTGTCAAGTATCCTAATGTATGTCAAATGTTTCACACATATATCTTGAGTAAAGTACTTCTTGTCACATATCGGCAATTAGAAGGTATGCAACTAGGGTTCTCATTTTGTGCTTCTCCTTTTTGTTTCTTTGCACTTTTGATATACTCCTTCAAGAGAAATGCTAGCATGTAATTCTTGAAAGGGAGTTTAAAGTAAGAGAAGTAATTTACTTCAAAATACTATATCACAGATGCAATGTAGTTTTTCTTATCTTTTATAGAGTGGCGCCTTTTCAAGAGATACATTTTTTTATATATGAATTTGAGATACTTCTTTGAATTTTTATTTTTATTTTATAGATTGTCATCATTTTTTATTGAAAAAAGAACGATAGGCGGGAGTGAAGAACCTTGATGATGCTTTTGCTCCTTATTTCATTAATTAGAGATTGGGAGATTAATTCCCATTCTTTTTTTTTTTAAAGCAAAACGTTAATGATAAATTTTAAAAATTTTGTAATAGTCTGTTTGGATAGAAAATTTTAGGTAGAAATTTTTGGGTACGAGCGATTTGCTGGAAAACTAATTAGAAATCATGTTAAATTTGATCTCCACAAAATTCTTACTTATAATTCTCCATCCAAATAAACTATAAATATTTTCTTATGTTTCCATATATGATAGAGCTAAGGGGAGCTTCACCTTTTTTTTGATCACTACAATTTTGGAAAACATAATGAAAGTCTACAAAAATGGATCACTAACTTAGAAATGGGGGAGGAGAGAGGAAAAGAAGGGAGGTATTTGAACCATATTAATATTTCTACGGTTCAGTAAAAAAAAAATACTCTTTATTTTAATGTTTAAGAGGTCAATCAGTCAAGGACCATGGACCTACCACATATTTTATGAAAGTTATGAAGAAAATTTATTTTTGTCATTTTCATTTTGTTAAAGCAACAATGATATGAAAAGTTGCAAAATGAATATTCACACACCCTCCCACTTAGCAGATATGATGTCTTACTTAACTTTTTTGTATGGTGTGTGAGATCCTCTATATAAAGAAGGGTGAGATTAGCTTTGGCAAAAACACATCTCTAAAAAGTTCTGTTTTTTCAGAGATGGGTTTGGTTAATTTGTTTATAATTTTTAGTTCTCTGCTTTTTCTTGCAACAACACCTTATTTTTCCTTTGGAGAAGCAGGCAAAACCAAGACATGCTCCACAAAATTTCAAGGTATTAAGTAGTATTAGACACATCTAAATTTCTTTTCTTAATTGGTTTCTCTTTTTTATATATACTTTTGTTAATTAATTGTCTCAATTAGATTCAAAGTAAGATGGTTTTTCTTTTTGTGAATCTCTCTCTCTCTCTCTCTCTCTCTCTCTCTCTCTTTCTTTCCTTCTCTTTTAATTTGATTTTGTTACTTTAATTACAGTATGCTTTATGACTTTAATTTCTTAGTTTTTTTGGTCATCCGAATCTTCATCTATCTGTATGGGAATTTGTGAAATCATCAAAAAGAATTTTTTCAGATAATAAGTTCAATTCTAATCAGAACTCTCTCTCTCTCTTCTCTCTCTAGACTTGAACTGTATAAATCAGTGTTTTAAAACCTGACTCGATCAGGAAGTCTCTATTGACATGACTTGATGACTCAATCAACATATTATTAAAGTTATTAATAAAAACAAGTTGGGTTTACTTGAGTTTGAAAGAAGGATTAATTCTACTTATTTGTTTTCTTCGTATTCTTTCTTCCTTAATTATAATCTTCTACTTTGGAAGACCAATGGTTGGAAGCATGATTTAATTATAATCTTCTACTTTGGAATACCACTTGTTAGGATGGTTGGAAGCATGATTTCTATAGTGTAAGTCTAATTCTATCAAAAGGATTATCTTTAAATTACAATTCAATTTAAGAAAAAACAAAATTGTTATCTTCTACTTTCATATATATATAGTTCTATAGGGCTATCAATTTTTTCATGAAGATTATAATAAGGGTTACCAAATCATAATTCCCTAATTTTTAGGGCTAATTTGATATGTCCACCAAAAAAAACCACAAATTGAACCATAATCATTAGGACAAAATATTAATTCAAGCCTGCTTCATCACGCGAGCCAGGAATTTAATGTAGGCGAGGCTAATTTACAAAGGAAAATTATACTTCCACCACACTTTCCTTAGCAATGTAACAATCTACTTACTTTTACACCTCGTTTACACAAACTTTTTAGGACCCCATAGGATTGATTCAAATTTTAACACCACGGAAAGTTAATTCAAATTTTAAGTTATTTGAACTATCTACTTTACCTTTATAACTCTTTAAGAGGTTAGATATATAGATGAGAAAGAAGTGATTCTTGTGAGGACAATCCTCATGATATGGAGATCATCTTCACAAACAAAATCAACCCGTTGATCATCTCTATTTACGTCCTACATACCAATGTAACCAGAATGTAAAGAAAAAATTGAGAGAATAGGGCTTCCGAATTACAATACTATTAATTATTAATTTAAGCACCATGCACAATATTTAGGTTTAAATTTATTTCTTGGGATCATTAAATTAAATTATATAATTCAGGGGGCATGGCCCCCCTAGGTCCTAATGTGGCTCCGCCCATGATCACGCATGATTAAGTAGAAAAGTTTTCAAGAAATCAAACATAACCCCTTGTACTTGGTTGAAACGTCATTGACCAAAACAACTCTACACTTGACCAAAAAAGTCCCATAAGTGTGTGTAAATTCAAGATGATTCTGATCAAAAAAAAAGAAAAAGAAAAAAAACACCTGTCTAAGACTAACGAAAATGACAAAAAATAACACAGAAAATGACAAAGTAAATTCTAAAATTTATTTGTAAATTTGTCAGTTGACTTCCAGTCAGCATGTTTTGACGATATCTTGACTTTATATATATGACTAGTATATACAATTTTTTTTTAGTTCTCCCCCTTTTTTTGTTTTTTATCTGATTCTTTTTTTTTTTCTAATATTTGATTAATTACTTTATTAATTTTTTTTTGGGAGATGTGATAATATAAAGTTCTATTTTAATCTCATATATGAGAGTACTAGGTATATCGACGTGCCTCCGGCACGGCTCAAAACCTTGTCTATTCTCTCCACACGCGCTTCGCGCGTGTGAGTTGAATGTCCAAACGCGCTACGCGCGTTGCCCTCATGCGCGCTTCACGCGCGCATCTTTGGATCCACTCCACGCGACTCCATCGTCAAGTGTAAATCAAGTGTAAATAAATAACTATGGCCACGGGACACGCCCGATATTTCGTAAAAGATAATAAGGCTATTTTAGTCATTTATGTAATAAAGATGTTAAATGATATAATAGTATTAAAAAATAAAATAAGGTTATTTTGGTCATTTACTACCACGGGACATATCCGGTATTTTAAAAATTTAAGGGCATTTTTGTCTTTAAAATAAATATGCCTCGTTGTCGTTGTAAGAAATAAGCCCGTTGTGCTTGATACAAACAATTTGTCAAAATAAGACAAAATTACCGCATCATCCTTTATTATATTATAGATTATAGATGTATCATGAGGTGCATTATTTTGTTCGGCAATGTTTAGTCCTATTAAGACAAAATGGTTGTTTTAAAGAGCAATTTAGAAAATAAATATACTAAATTAAAATTAGCAGTTTTTTTTTAAAGAAATAAAAATGACAAAATGGTCTATGATGAATGATCGATCACGCTTATACGATTAAGATAAAGTTAAAACATTTTACTGGCGGTTAATTGACAGAAGCACGATGTAACTCAAATACGAATAAATAAATAAATAAATAAATTCTTTCAAATATTTAGAATCCTAAATACAATATTTAGAATGTGCTCATCATTCTCTTGAGTCTAGTTATAGGTATGTCGAATTATTCACGAAGCCCATATATGAAAGTAGTTAAAAGTTTTGTTAATTTTCATTTTCTCCTATTTTGTGAGATTATAAGAAATATATATATATATATCGTTCGGCAACCAAGGTATTTCCGACAAAAATAGCACAAAGTGTTATAACCGTTGGATTTGGCCCTTTCAACGGGTGGATGCAACGATGATGTGGCCACTACATTGATAATCGAGCTGCATTTCAGCTGCATTTGGGTTAAATTTAACTTTCTACTTTTCTATTTGGTGTGGGACCCATGCATAAAAAAACTCCATCCATCTTTACTTTTTTAAAAAAAACTGTAACAACATCGACCAACTATTGGAGAGTCTGAACCAACTATGTCGATTGGGAATCACCTCCTGCCAAACCTAGCTCTAGATATTTTTTTCAGGCCATCATCTATCTCTCTCCCCCTCACTCTCTTGCTTCTTTCTCTCCACCTCCCCCAACTAAATACACTTCACCATCATCATTGTCACCAACACCGCTGTCACCACCGCCTCACCGGCTCCACCATCTTACTACCACATCAAAACCAGATCTAGTTTATAGGAAAAACCAGATTTGGATTTTGAACTTTTAGAGAGGGAGATCTGGACAGCCACCACGCCAACACCTTACTGCCGCCATTACCATGCAAGCTCTACTGCTCTAGAGTTTTAGAATTCTCTTGATCGTTCTCTATCCTCTCCTCTCTTCTTTATCTCCCTCTAGATCTGTCAATTCCGGCAAGAAAAAGACATCAAAGAGGATTTTTTTGTAGGCAGATTGTTTAAAAAAAAAAAAACTATTATACCACGTACCAGGTCAGTCAGATTAATGAGAAAGATCAACACAAAAATCAGAGGAAAAAAAAAAAAAGAGAATATTTCTTCCCCTTCTTTCATGGAGTTTGTCTGGTTCATGTAAGGGTCCCATTCCAAGTAGTTGCAGTCAGAGATTCAAAAGACAAAGGGTTTATTTAAAACATAAAATGATGAGGAATGATTTGTTTATGCATGGGTCCCACACCAAATAGAAAAGTAGAAAGTTAAATTTAACCCAAATGCAGCTGAAATGCAGCTCGATTATCAATGTAGTGGCCACATCATCGTTGCATCCACCCGTTGAAAGGGCCAAATCCAACGGTTATAACACTTTGTGCTATTTTTGTCGGAAATACCTTGGTTGCCGAACGCGTGTATATATATTTAACATTGCTACCAAACAATCTTAAATTTAGAAGTACAAACATTTGAATTAGTGATTTGCAAATATTTGCACGATGCGAATTGCAATGGTGTACAAACATTTGAATTAGTGATGTGCAAATATTTTCAAATTCTCAAAACTTATTTTTAGGTCCATGGATCTAATTTTTATTTTTTTTAACTCCTAATAAATGTTTTTTCCTTTGCAGATGATCTCCACCTTATTAACAAATCCGGAATACACCTATCATTACACAAAGTCCATGGCCCATGCTCACCTCTATCCTCCGAATCATCTCTACCGTTGATCGACATACTCGTTCGCGACGAGGAACGAATCCGAGCCCTCAATTCTAGACTCACGAAAACTACAGTTAACCCGACCTCAAGAAAACGCGATCCACGAACCAAATCCGTTGACATTCCATTAAAACCCGGTGTATCAATCAATACGGGTAATTACTACATTAATGTGGGTCTTGGTACACCAGCCAAATCCTACGCTATGATCGTCGATACGGGTAGTTCATTAACTTGGCTACAATGTCAACCTTGTCAAATCTACTGCCACAGCCAAGTGGGTCCCGTGTTTGATCCAACGACGTCAAATACGTACAAAGCCGTATCATGCGATGCAGCCGAATGTTCCAGCCTAGAATCTGCTACACTGAATCCTTCCTCATGTTCAAAAAGAAATGTATGTATTTATCAAGCAAGCTACGGTGATAGTTCGTACTCGATAGGGTATTTGAGTAGAGATACATTATCCGTAGCTCCATCCGAAACCCTACCCGGATTCGTTTACGGGTGTGGGCAGGATACTGATGGGCTTTTTGGGAAGGCAGCTGGGCTTATTGGGCTTAGCCGTAATAAACTCTCTATGTTGGCCCAATTATCGTCCAAGTACGGATACGTGTTCTCATACTGTCTTCCTACGTCTAGCTCTACGGGTACGTTATCGATCGGACAATCATCTTACAATCCGGCGGGCTATAAATTCACTCCTATGTTGGCAGATCCTCGAGATTCGACATTGTATTTTCTACGATTAACCGGTATAACCATAGCCGGTAAATTAATAAGCGTATCACCAGAAAAATACAAGACGCCCACAATCATCGACTCAGGGACGGTAATTACACGTTTGCCTGCGACCGTATATACAGCTCTACGTGTAGCATTCGTAAAAGCAATGTCGAAATACGCGACGGCCCCACCGTATTCGATACTGGACACGTGTTTTAAGGCGAGTAGTGCAGGTATGTCTGTAGCAGAGGTAACTTTGATGTTCCAAGGTGGTGCGGATCTAAAATTGGGTGCCCAAAACATTGTTTTGGAAGTTGATAATGGGGTCACGTGTTTGGCATTTGCTGGTAATGATGACGATAGCGGAGTTGCTATAATTGGAAACCTTCAACAAGAGACGTTTAAAGTGGCTTATGATGTTACTAATTCCAGAATTGGATTTGCTGCTGGTGGGTGCAGATGAAAATGAAATGAACCTGAAATTCAATGACATGAAGTAATTTATCTATTTTACCAGGTAAAAATGAACTATTTCTAGGCATTTTCCTTTGTGGTGTATACCTGGAAATATCAAAATGTTGGGGTGGATTAGTTTGATTAGAAAAATACTTTCAGTCTTTATTTCTTTCTTCTTGTAAATTAATTATCGTATAATTATGGTAATTAATTTGGAGAAAAGAGAGGTAGAAAGTGGATTAATTACATGTATATTGAAGGTGATTTGGTGTAATTGTATATATTCTCATAATGGGAAATTGTGGTATTTATTTACTTTTTAAATAAGAGATATGTGTTGGTCAATTTTATATTTTTATTATATTTTGAATTTGATGAGGAGATCATATGATGTTCCATCTTCCTTAAACAAACCAGGATAATTTGTTCAAAGTAGGAGTAAAATCTTTTGGAAGAATGAGTGAAATGTAGAGTGTCATGTAAATGACAAGGTAATTTGGATTGCGTCAAGATAGACTCAAGGTTTTCTTCAATAATCGCCTTTTTTTATGTGATTTTTTTTTTTGGCTTGATCAACAAAAAGAACAAAGAAAGTGCGAGCTACACTTTAACAAAAAAAAAACGCAAACAAAAATAGGATCCCAATGCATCACAGATGAGCTTGCCATCATAACTAGATTGGCACCACTGCCACCTCCCATCATAAACGAATATAACAAACATCTACGTTTTTCAGCCTCCCCAAGAAAGGAGGCCTACCAACAAAAGACTCATTGTGACCCATGATGAAAAATGAAGCTCTTCGAGCAAGCATATCTTTTGAAAAACTAGTTTCGGAGTTATTTTTGGTAATTTTGTATTTAGAAATGATTAGATATTGGTTAGCCATGTGTATTGTAGTAAACTGTGTTACGTTACTAGTTTCTGTGTTTCTTTCTTTTGCCCCTTCGAATTGAAAGGTTAAATGGATAATGCTAAATTTACAGCAAATTCTTACATAATTTCTTACCGAAACCTAATCCGATAGTGGAACTATTTTTCACATACCCTCGTGATTTGCATCTAACCTAAAGTCGTATACGTCCACCGTAGATTGTAGCTTCAGTAGATAATTCTGTAGGCTTTTCGGTAACCCTAGCATCACCGAGGTTAAATACCGTACAATGGATTTTGTCGGATTCTTGTAGTACACATGGACTACCTAGACATTGGTTGATCGGCTAGATGGACGAGATGACTGTCCTCATAGCGGAACTCTGTTGAATATACTCCACATATTATGTTATTTACCATCTCAAAGTGATTCATGTTTTAAATTTTCTAAATCAGTCATTTTGATCGTAAAAGTTTTCAAATTGTTAAGCCATAACTCAAAATCATACAAGCATAAATAAGAGAGACACAAAATAGAGAGAAGAAGAGTTGATCTTATTCATTGATTGTCATTAGGATTACGTACTATGTATATATATAGGCTCTCTCTCCCTCAAGTAACTTGCCCAACAAGGTTCCTATCGAATAGGAATTATACTAGGAGTAGAACTCCTCCCATAACCCACATTGGTTTATGGGTACCCCTCTGTTCAGATAATTGCCTCGTTAAAACCTCTGCACACAAAACCCTGTGGGAAAAAGATGTGCACGGAAAGAGTACAATCTTATATCTCGAATGGGTTTCAGACGCGTTTTAGTTGCTTCATCAAAACCTTGCCAGCAAAACCCAGTGAAAAAAAAATGCGCTAAGGAAAAAGAGTACAACACGCATAATGTCCGATCACGACAGGACTACTCCCCCTGACGTAGACACTCCACCTGATGTAAGCGAATACACTATGTGCATTCCAATGCTGTGTACCAGTTTCTCAAATGTGGCCATCGGCAATGTCTTTATAAATAGGTCTGCTAGATTCTCCAAAGAACGAACTTGTGTAATGTTAACTTATTTCGTCTCCTGGAGCTCATGGATATGGTAGAACTTTGGTAAGATGTGCTTCGTTTTATCACATTTGATAAATTATTCTTTGACTTGAGTGATGCACGTTGCATTGTCTTCATATATATCGTTGGTTTGTCTTGGATAGTCTGAAGTCCGCAACTGTTGTTGATATGGTTAATCATAGACCTGAGCTAAAAGCATTCTCTGCCTACTTCATGAAGCGCAAGAATCTCTGAATGGTTCGAGGAAATTGCAACCATCGTCTGCTTAATTGATCCTCAAGAGATCGTAGTCTAACCCGTTTGTGACCTGGCTTTATGTGGGTCTGATAAATATCCTGCGTCGACATACCCAACTAACTCAGCTTTGCCTTATCTTGGGTAGAATAACCCCAAATTTATAGGGCTACACAGATATTTCAGAAGGTGCTTAATTTTGTTTTAATACCTCTTCGTAGGCGCTGAACTATACTTTGCCAGTAAGTTTACTGTAAACGCAATATTAGGCCTGGTACAACCTGTTAAGTATAATAATGCATCAATTGCTCCAATATAGGACACCTTAGGCCCTAAGAGCTTTTCACCTTCATCTGGTTGGGGAAAAGGTCTAGATTTTCATCTAGCAATCTCACCATAATAGGTATGCTCAATTTGATGAGCTACATCTATGTTAAAAAGTTTCAACATTCCTTTAATATAAGTAGTCTGATAGACTAATATGCCGCTGCTAAGATGCTCGATTTATAATTCGATGCAAAACTTAATCTTTTTGAGGTCCTTTATTTTGAATTCCTTCTTCAGGTATTCGACGGCTTTCCTGATCTTATCAGGGGTCTCAATGATATTCAGATCATCGACGTACACTGCTATGATTACAAATCCTTTGTCTATTTTCTATAAGAAAAACATATGCATATAGGACTATTTGCAAAGCCCTCGGCTTTCAAATACTCAGTCAACTTATTAATTATGCCACATGAGCCCTGACTGTTTCAATTCATACAATGGTTTATCCAGTTTGATAGCGTACGCCGCTTGGGTATTGGGCTTATATGCTTCCGAAAACTTAAACCCTTCGGGTAGCTTTATGTAGATGTAGGTATCTAATTTCTCATATAGATACACAGTTACTACATCCATAAGACGCATGCCCAGCTCGTTCTCAACGACTGACAGACTGAGCAAGTAACGAAACGTGATTGCGTCCATGAGTGGAGATTAGGTTACATTTTAAACGATGCCAGGTTTCTCCGAAAACCTCTGTGCAACTAGTCTCGTTTTATACCTAACAATTTCTCCAGATTCATTTTGTTTCATTACTAACACCCACTTATAAACGACATGCTTCATGGCATCATGCCTTCGAACTATTTGTCCGAATACTTACTGTTTGGCTAGAGACTTTAACTCTGCCTGGATCGCAGATCCCCACAGCGGCCAATTTGTTCGACGATTACACTTATCAACAATTAGTGGTTCTGCATCCTCATCTAGAATAACAACAGCGAAGTAAAATTTATTATCGACTACTTTAGTGTGATCCCATCTTTCATACTTACAGATTCATTTTATTGAGATCTCATTCACCTCCTCGAGGGTTAACTATAAAGTATTGATGGATCGTGTAGCTACTATAGCCTGTTTTATGGGTGGCGCCTCATTATGAGTGACAACTACTTTGTTATCCTCCTCATCTAAACGCGGACTACACCATTAGTCCTTCATCCCCTATTCTGCATCTTGCACATTAAAGGATAATCCGTTCCAACGGATCAGTCACGTTCTTAACGTGCCTTTGATTCATTTGCTGGTGCAACAGATTTTTCTTCAGGACCTCGATCCGTGTTAGTGCATTACCCACTAGTGTATGTACTTTTATCACTTTCATTGAATCATTGAATGCGTCAGGCAGTTCTTGATCAACTCTCTGAAGGTGATAAAATCGTTGAACATCTTTGTCACTTTAATTGGTTCGGGGATCTAGATGAGATAACAGTGGTGTTCCTCAATAAATTTCACGGCATTATATTGTCTTATCTCCCCCTAATGCCAGAAATTGTGTCTCATCAAAGTGACTGTCTACAACTTTTGCAGAAAAGACGTCACCTAGCATAGGTTCCAAATATCTGATAATAGATGGTGAATCTTAACCCTTATAAATGCCTAAGCCGTATTGGAGACCCATTTTCGTGCGTGGAGATGGTGCGATGAGCATCTGCACGGCACATCTGAATGTGCGTAAATGGGCGACATTGGGCTCTTTGCCCGTGACTACTTGCTTTAGGAATATTGATGAAATGCTATTTAGACAAATCCTGATCAATATTGCGGCATGCAAGAAAGCATGCTTGCAGGTGGAGGTCGGAAGCTGTGTACGCATTAATAATGGCATAGCAATTTCTACAATTGCTTGATCAGATTCTCCGCCATATCGTTTTACGTATGGAATTTGGGTACTAGATGCTCTATATCTAAACCATTGGCAATACAGTAATCATAAAATGCTAGGAGATAAATTCACTAGCTCTGTCTAGTCTTACAAACTACATAATGTGATTCGAGAAATGAACCTGCAATCAGATGATTTGCATTAATAAACGTGCCAACGCCATATTCTTAGTCGAGAGCAGGCAAACATTAGACCATCTACATGACGTCGATCAAGACCATTTAGTACCGAGATAGGCCACTGAGTGGATGGATAAGTCCACGTATATCTCTATGGATGCGATGGAAAAAGGCTGGGGACTCAAACCCCACCTTGTTATGGTCTGACTAGGTTATTAATTTTTCTTGCATATAGTTGATGCACTGTTTATTGAATAATGGAATCTTATGTTCTTGCAAGTATAGTCACATTGCATTATTGATAATCTTCTCCAACATTTCTATCTCTAGATGTCCGCGACGATCCTAGTGGCAGTAGAATATTGCCCGGAGTAATGGTTTGAAAAATTTCCAACACCAGTGTCTGACCATTAACTGTAGATGTAATGAACATGACGTTTTTGTCATTTTCTACTACAATTTACATTATCCATTGCCATGAATATTCGTAAAACTCAGCAATCTCTTTCAGATTTACTAGAGTATAGGGCTTCTTTAATACAAAGTATTAATCCGATTGAGAGTAATTAAACAGGTTAAAGGGCGTAGTACCATTGTCCACAAGACATGTATCTACTTTCATAATATTATCAACATGAACACTAGATCCAGACAGATTCATTTGGGCATAAAGTCTATAACTAGCAGATCAAGCGTCAATAATTATGCAGTTTAAAACACAACATGTAACTAAACTTATAATTATTAGAAATAATAATTGTTTTAAATGGGCATCATTCAAATAAAATAAACTATTAAAATAGTATCTAAACTGCCTAGAAAGTTTAATACTAATAAAAAAACTAATTAAGTGAATTTCTCATCGTCCGCAACATCAGTATACTTGTAGAAGTCGGATGAAATACACTTTAGATCATCGACAAATACGTGATAAGCCTATCACTTATTTTTAGACTGATAGGACTCCTAGTTGAGTCTTGCATGGCAGGTCCTCGACCAATGCCCTGTCTTTTCGATACTAAAGCTTTTGACAATCATTCTTGGCTGCTTCTTTCTCTTCCCTTATTTTACTTTGTGGGTTAGGAAATATGTTATTTCTTTTGCCAAGTTTTTAGTTATTTGAAAATTTTTTATTTTCAATTTGTTGGCACCTACCAAAGCTGCCTATGTTCTGTCTCCTGCCACGTTTTCTACCGAAGCCAAGGTCTATGCTCATAATTCCTCATTGGGAATTCATCATTATATTCTGCCGTAAGCAGAATAGTTATCAGTCAGCCTAAGATTGAAACCCTTGGTTTCTATATTGTCTTTGCAAAATAATATTTGTGGCATTGAACGTGTTTAGAATCTTTCCGAGCATGTCGAACTCTGTAATCGTATCTCCATATAGCGTCATAAGAAGACAATTCGATAGACCGTTGAACTGTATTCAACCACTGATAGATAACTTTAGGTAGTATGACATCCTATGTCCATATCTCACCATTAGTTTGTCTCATCGAGTTAGTGGGTCACAGACAGTGAGGTACTCTATCTTCAGTTCTTCCATCATAAGATGTCTAAGGAACCATATATATTTGTATGGTGAGGATTGAAAAACTATCTACTAGGAAAAATAATCCAAAGTTATATATTGTATTCATAAGCATCACCGATTATATGGTATCCTCGTCAATGCCATATATGTGAAAAAAAAAAAACAATAAAAGCACATCATATACACATGTATATACTTGTATTAGGATGATTGAAAAACTATCTACTAGTAAAAACAATCCAAGGTATATATATTGCATTTCTAAGCATGATCGAGTACATGGTACCTTTAGTCATATGCCATATATGTGAAAAAATAATAAAAACACATCATATATATGTTATTATAATCATGTAAGAATAAGAAAATATGTTTTAGGTAATTCTACGTATCTAAACTCCTCCCCCTGATTTTTAGTAAATCTAAAAGGGAGTGACGTGAATTATTGGTGATGATCGCATATTTTTTCTTACTATTTATGGTGAAATCCTAGATAGGTGCCGGCTTTTTTCAAAAAGTACAGATAGATCCCTGAATTTTCTCAAAATTACAAATAGGTCTCAGACTTTTTTTGAAAAATTACAGATAGGTCCCTAAAGTTTTTGAAAATTACAGATAGGTCCCTGACTTTGTCTGGTCAGAACCGGGTTGGGTTAGGGTCGGGTCAAGTTGGTCAGGATCGGGTTGAACCGGATCGACTCGGTTCAGTTGTTACTAGAGCTGGATCGGTGAGTCAACTCAGTGTTGACTCATCGTCTTCTTCTTCATAGAAACGAACCAGGAAACCCTAGTTTTAGGTTTGCTGTTTTTTTTTTTAAATAAGCTACATCGAGCAAGGGAAGGATGAGTTACTGGAGACAGATCAGCTGGCCGTTATCTGTACGGTCGCCGCCGGCGATCTGAATTTAAAAAAAAAAAAAAAAAAAACCCATTGTCTGATTTAAACAAAATTTAAGGAAATCCCTTTTCCTTCATGGTTGTAGATCGATTTACAGAAACCCGATCCCTGTTTTTTTTTTTTTTTTTTTTTTAAGCATCATAAAAACCCATCGTTTAACTTCATGAGTCGGTAAAACCGTAAGACAATAACAACATGATCAGCTCTAAAAACTAGTTACAAGAATTATAACCCAAATATTCACGTGATCTATTTCTTAACGGACAAGAAATATTAGATTTCAAGTAGATAGTCAAATTAAGTACTGTTGTGGTATAATTTTAAAACTCAACAAGCTTTCTCCACAATATTGGTTCTATTCAAATCCAAAATACATTACTAAAGTGATAGATTCAACTATTTTGAAGGTTGGATTCAAAACTCAAACCCTAATATGCATATATCACGTAATAGCAAAATAAAGATTTAACGATAGGATTAGACATACCTCGCCTTCAAATTTGAAGCAAACGTGCTGATAACGTATTAAGCTATAACTTAGAATCATACAAGCATAAACAAGAGAGACACAAAATAGAGAGAAGAAGAGTTGATCTTATTCATTGATTGTCATTAGGGTTACATACTACGTGTATATAATTAGGCTCTCTCTCCCTCAAGTACTAGGAGTGGAACTCCTCCTATAACCCAAATTGGTTTATGGAGGTGGGACCCAAATCCTATATACGTGCGCTGACCTGTTCTAACACAAATAACTTTTTACGTAGGTAAATTTTTTTTATTAGTAGTTAATTTTTTGGTAATAAGTTAACATTTTTCTTTTTTCTTTTTTTTTTGTAATAGTGCATAAAATCATTTCCCCAAAAAGTAAAAAATACTCGTCTTCTTTCTTTTTTCTTTCGTGTATGTATGAAAATGAATACATTCAATTTATAAAAATAATTACTAATCCTTAACTTTTCGTGGAATCCTTCGTCAATATATGATTGTGATAGATTGACTTTTACAATCTCCTTCCTCGCATTTGTATAAGACCACATCCAGTCGATATCTAAGAAAATAACTATTTCTTTATAGTCTGTTTGGACAAAGGATTTGCGGGAGGAATTTTGTGGAGACCAAGGATTTAGTGGAAAAATTATGTTATATTTTTCCTCAAAATCCCTAGTCCCCATAAAATCTCCCTTAAAATCCTTTGTTTAAACAGACTATTAATTTTTTTGAAGAATCTTTCGTTGGTGATTATGAATGATTATCGACTTTTCAATCTCCTTTTTGGCTTATGTAAAAAAACAAATGCATGCATTCGGTTTCTAACAATGTATGTATACGTACTTTTGCTTATTATTGTAACCTATGCAATAAATCCATCCACTTGAAGAAAAAAAAATCCAGAAACCCGTGGTAGAAGTTGCAAACGACTGACTTTTTCAATCTTTTCAACCTTAGAAATTCCAAAAGGACCGTTCGCACTTGGAAGAGTAAAGCTTCGTTGCTGTCATGGCTAACCTGGTCCAAGTTGAATGTTTATATTTCACAATAGACGAATTAAAATCTGCCACGTGCATGTAATACTTTTCATTATCTAGATCTACGAGGTCAAATTCTCTAGGATTATGCCCTCCCTTAGTCCCTTCCTCTTCAATAATTTCTAATAATTTAAAAGAATAAAAAAAAAATATAACAAAACCTAAAATAAAATAATATAAACGACCCACAACTTCTGTAGTGTTGACCCTAACCCTGTCCTGTTGCTAGGTCTATGGTCTCTCACTTAACAGATGTGATGTATCAGTATTACTAATGAACTTGATCTGTGTAGGTAGTGTGAAATCCTCTCTATATAAAGAGGTTTGAGATTGGATTTAGGGAAGACACAGCTAGAGTTTTGTATTTGAAAGATGGGTTTGGTTAATTCATTTATTGTTTTCAGTTCTCTGCTTTTTCTTGCAACAACACCTTATTTGTCCCTTGGAGAAGGCAAAACATCTCCCACAAAATTACAAGGTATTAAGTAGACGCATCTAAACTTTTTGTTTTTGGTTTTTAGGTCTTTTAATATACGAGGGTTTGTGCACGTATTTTTTATATTTGGTGTTTTTAAAATGAGCATATATTGAAAGGGTTGTAATTTCTTTTAAATATGGGGAATTTTTAGAATTAAAACTCTATTTCTACCTCGAATGGGTGATTGCTTTTAAACCGCCAACTAGTGGCAGACCCATATAAAATGTTATTTATTTATAACCACTAACTAGTGGCAGTAAGATGAAAACCTTTATTTTTGGACTTCAAACCCATTAAATTGTAGTAAAGTGATCTCAAACTACTTACTATACTACTACTTAATAGGCTTGAAGCCTTTAATTAAGAGAAA
>MVGT01003370.1:68376-84436 GCA_002174775.1 Macleaya cordata | reverse complement strand
AATTTAAATTGACAACATTGATAAATTATATTTATTAATGAGCATGATATTATATTATTACTTTATTCATATGATGGATTAAGCGTTGTTCACAAGATGATGTTGTAAGTAAATTATTTGTATGAAGTGTTCATACATGGAGAGATGTAATTTACTGGTTCCTCATATTCTTTTATATTTTATTGTCAGTTATGAATTTTAACAATTCATCTGATAAGACTATAACACACTAGACTTCTACATTATAGGGTGATATATCTCGATCACTAGAGTGGCGACTCTAAGTCAGTGTGTTAGTGTATTTGAAGTACACTGAACAGGACAGGCAGAATATTTTTTATGTTATTGTCAGCATATAAAAAGATTCTGAAAAACTTACTGATTGCAAATATCCTAAATCCTGAGAGGATAGTATACCCTACAAATTAGTTTCTACTCACTTTGATTTACCAAACAGTGAGGTCAGACAACGCAAATGTGATCCAATTTTCTGGGTAGGTTGGGTGGTCAAAATCACTTAGTGGGATTACTTTGTGTCAATAAGGAATTCACACCGAAATGATATTCCCTTGAGAGCCTAATCAAGAGTATTAATTATTCTAGACTGCGCAGTGATCCTATAAAATGTTTATTAGATTATTAGAATAATTATAATGGTCTAATATGGCAGGCAATGACTAAGATGTAATTACTCGAAAGGTGCTGACATTAATAGTTAATGTTACCTTGGTGTCTATTACGAATATCAGTTAAGTGGAGTGACTATTTGCGGGTATTAGTGAGTGAAGGGTTTCTGAATAATATTCATTTACTTGAAAGTATTCAATTGCAGTTATTTAGTGGACTTAACTGCAGTTAGATTTACAATTTGAGAACTATATGAGATATAAGGACCTCCAAGTAATAAATCAAAAGCTTAAGTAAGTGTGGCCCATATGGACCTTACTTAGAGCTAAAGATATGGAGAAAGGGTCTTTCTCTATAAATAGAGATAGGGTTCATAAGACCACTCTAACTTGTGTGTCTAAAACTCTCTTCCAGATTTAGAATTCAAATTATGACCTTTAGGGTTTTAGAAACCCAAAATTCGCAGTATATTCCTATAAGAATTTAAAATAGAGTTTTGAGGTACTTCGAAGCAGAATTGGAGATTCGCTATTTCACGCAAAGTTGTAGGAAATTCGATTTCCTATAAAAAAAATATCATATAGGTAAATCGAATCAACCAATAGAGAGTTATGACTGAAATACAGTTACTGTATCTTTTCAAATTTTCGACGACTGATCTAAAACGTGGGAGGAAGATCTGCGATTACATGCAAGCGTTTAAACGATATGTATTTGATCTTAAAGTTATTGTTTTAATTCATGCATCCTCATATGATCCTGTGAAGGGAAAATAGTTATTTGTTTTCGCTACAAAATTTTAATCTAGACCCAATTTTCCCTACAGTAGTATCAGAGTAGGTTTGAGGCCTTGCACGAACTATTACATGAAATCTTTTTATTTTATTTTAGGGTTGTTCTTAATTATTTTAGGGTTTGATTTATCTAAAATATTTAGGGATTAAATTTATGTCAATAAGATTGATAAGGGTTGGATTAAATTTTTAGTAAAAGTTTGTGCACAAAGATTAGATTGGGATCCAAGAAAAAGGAAATAGTTTTCTTAATTTTCTTGGTGTTCTTGATATTCTTAAAATATAAGAATGGGTTTCTAAATTTTTTAAGAAAGAAAATGATTAAAAGTGTGTTGTAATCGGTTTAACAAAATTAATAGTTTTTGTTTGGAAATTTTGTTTAATTTATGAAAAGGTTTTATTAAAAGTATTTGATTTAAGAAATTAAATATTTTATATGATTAGAAAACATGCGGTATGCTTTAGGGTTTTAGAAACCCTAGGTATTTTTAGTTAAAGGGTTTAACTAAAGGAATCTTTTAATTAAAAGAGTTTAATTAATTGAGATTTTATTTTAAAAAAATCGGCAAGGGTAGCTTATGGCCATATTAATGGTCGTGGTTTAGTCCCAGGATTTCTTTGATTAAAATGCTTAATTAAAGAAAATTTTAATTATAAGGTTTTTAATTAGTTAAAGTATTTAATTAATTAAATAGAGTTTCTAATTAAAAGATTTCTTAATTAAAAATTTTAATTAATAAAAGATAATACACTAAAAATCATTGCAAGTAATGGTTCGACTATTACAATTATGATTTTAGTGTTAGGGTTTTTATAACCCTTAAGGTCTGTTTGGTTTTATTAAGGAAAATGTTCTCTTAAAAAAAGTTATTTGGTTATGGGTTAAAGGGTGACCTACCAACAGCTATGGGGTAACCCACAAACTGTTGAAGGGCAACTTGCTGACTGCTATGGGGTAACCTATTAACTATTAAGGGGTAACCTGTTGATGGCTATGGGGTGACCCGCGAACTGTTAAGGGGTAACATGTTGACGGCTATTGGGTGGCCCACGAATTGTTAGGGATAACCTACTGATAACTAAGGGGCAACCCATTGACTGATAAGGGGAAATCCAGTAACTGTCAAGGGGCGACCCATTAGCAATTAAGGTGCTATTTGGTTTGACATATTAATAAAAAAGTTTTTTTCTTTTAGTGTTGTTTGGTTAGGCATAATTAAGAAAAAAGTTTTTCTTAAGGAATATTGGGAGTGAGTTAGGATAGGTTATTTTGGGATAGGTTAGGGTATAAGGGTTTGGGTTAGGAGGTGTTTGGATGTGAACATGGTTAAAGATTGTTTGGTTGGTTCACTCCAACCAATGACCCTACCCAATCGCCCATATACAGACCCGTTGGCCCGATCCGACAACCTAGTAACCTAACCAAAATTGCCGACTCGATAACCTAATTTCCAAACTCGTATACTCGGTCCGTGGACTCGCGGTCCAACTCGTGGGCTAGCTCGCAAGCCAGACCGACCTAACCCATTCAACTCGCACATCAACCCGACTAGACCAGATCAGACAACGCATGGTTCAACATGTGAGTTAGCCCGTGGTCTAATAAGGTTGTGGCATATAAAGAGTGCACGTGTGTATATGTGTGTGGTGCATCTATGCATCATACATGTGTGCATGTGTGTGGTACATCTACATATCATACGTGTGTGCGATACACATACTAGACATATGTGTGTGATGTTGTGTAGTGGGAGCTGGTGCGTGTGCGGTCTACACGTATGCACGAGTTTAGTACCTTATTGTGCTACACACGTATGTTGTGAACGTCTGTAGTGTACAAGCATGAACCAGTGTTTCTCACAAAGGGTCGTACCGATCTAGCTTAGCTAGACCAAGCCAAACAGAACCAAACAGGGAGAACCGGATCAACCTGACTCAGATGGTTCAACCAGAAAATTACCCACCAACTAGTAAGGGTTGACCCACTTAATTGCTGACCTAACTGGTTTGTCAATTAACTAAGGGTTTACCATTGATCAGAGTTGACTCGTACGACTTAGACCGAGTCAGATTAATCAGGCGACTCAATCTGAGTCAGACTAGTCAAGCGACTCAACCCAAGTTAGACTAGTCAGGCAACTCAAATCGATCCGAACCAGACCGAACTAGATCCTGAAAAACTATTTTTCAACATGTGACTCCGGCTTGTTAGACCAGAGTCGGTACTTGCCCCTGCCGGTACATTCTATGTCAGTGCACAATTTATTTTTGACAGATATTGAAGAAATAGTTTTTCTTTAGGGGTTTTATTTTTAAAAGTGTGTTTTAAAAAGGTATCTTTTATTGAAATGGATAATCCAAGCACCAAATTAATTCCTAGATGTGATGAATTGTGTACAAACTCTATGTGATAGAATTTTGTGGTTACAAATCTATTGATCAATCAATTAAATAATCGAGAACTCCTTATACTATATGCATGTGATGAATATGAACTTAGTTAATACATGTGATGTATGCAACACATTTTGGTTCTGAATTTTATACATGAGATGTATAATTATATACAATAGATATAGGCATTAAATGTATAGTTTGTATGTATTCGTTTTTGAAATATGTGTTGAATTATTGACATTAGATGTTTAATAATGTGTAATTTTTAAATTGTACATTATATGTATGAAAATATAATAGGATTTACACAAATGCACATTTTTCTAAAACTTAAGAAATAATATCCCTCATTCAATTAATTGAGTGGGAGAGGGACTGTATTCATGGAAATACAATCCTACGACCCTCCACTATCGGTCCAAGAATAAGGTTTGGGGTCTAATGCGCTAAGGAATAGCATTACCTGATAACATTGATAAATTATATTTATTAATGAGCATGATATTATATTATTACTTTATTCATATGATGGATTAAGCGTTGTTCACAAGATGATGTTGTAAGTAAATTATTTGTATGAAGTGTTCATACATTGAGATATGTAATTTATTGGTTCTTCATATTCTTGTATAGTTCAAAGTCAATGATTAATCTAATAAGACTATAACACACTAGACTTTTATATTATAGGGTGATGTATCTCCATCACCGGTGTGGTGACTCTAAGTCAGTGTGTTAGTGTATTTAAAGTACACTGAACAGGTGAGACAATACTTTTTATATTATTGTCAGCATATAAAAAGATTCTGAAAAACTTACTGATTGCGAATGTCCTAAATCCTGAGAGCAGAGTATATCCAACAAGTTAGTTTCTACACACTTTGGTTTATCAAACAGTGATATCAGACAACGCAAATATGATCCAATATTCTGGGTAGGTTGGGTGGTCGAAATCACTTAGTGGGATTACTTTGTGCCAATAAGGAATCTACACCAAAATGATATTCTTTTGAGAGCCTAATCAAGAGTATTAATTATTCTAGACTGCGCAGTGATCCTATAAAATATTTATTAGATTATTAGAATAATTATAATGGTCTGATATGGCAGGCAAAGACTAAAATATAATTACTCGAAAGGTGCTGACATTAATAGTTAATGTTACATTGGTGTCTATTACAAATATCAGTTAAGTTGAGAGACTATTTGCGGGTATTAGTGAGTGAAAAGCTTCTGAATAATATTTATTTACTTGAGAGTATTTAGTTGCAGTTATTTAGTGGACTTAAGTTAGATTTATTATTTGAGAACTATATGAGATATAAGGACCTCAAAGTAATAAATCAAAAGTTTAAGTAAGTGGGGCCTATATAGACCTAACTTGGAGCTAAAGATATGGGAAAAGGGTCTTTCTCTATAAATAGAGATAGGGTTCAGAAGATAGCCACTCTAACTTGTGTGTCTAAAACTCTCTCCCAGATTTAGATTTCAAGTTATGACCTTTATGGTTTTAGAAACTTAAAATTCGCAGTACATTCTTGTAAGAATTTAAAATCGAGTTTTGAGGCACTTCAAAGCAGAATTGGAGATTCACTATTTCACGTAAAGTTGTAGAAAATTCAATTTTCTACAAAAAATATATATCGTATAGGTGAATCGGATCAACCAGTAGAGAGGTATGACCGAAATACAGTTATTGTATCTTTTCGGGTTTTCGACGACTGATTCAGAACGTGGAAGGAAGATCTGGGACTACATGCAAGCGTCTAAACGTTATGTATCTGATCTTCAAGTTATTGTTTTAATTCATGCATCTTCATGTGATCCTGTGAAGGAAAAATAGTTATTTGTTTCCGCTATAAAATTTTAATCTAGACACTATTTTCCCCTACAGTATTGTTGTCTAAAGGGTGTTTGGCAACACAATAATAAATAACTTTTCTACCTATATAAGTCAAAAAGTAGAAAAGCATATATAGAATGCAAGAATAAAATGACTTGTAGAAGTAGAAAAGTTTTTTTTTTTTAAATAAATTTTTTTTACTTTTGACTTATGAAAAGTTACTTTTACATCGAGTTGCGCATTAAATTTGACTTTTTTCTCTTAAACAATTCTTGGTCTCAAACAAACTTACTAATTTATTTATTTATAAGTTAGTACTTTGCCATACAAACTTCTCATAAATTTTGACTTCTCAAAAGTAAAACTGATTCTATAAGAAGCATAAACACATTGACTTATGGTTGCCAAACACCCTCTAAATTATTCTTACGAGGTGTAGATTCCTCGAGATTTCAACTCAGGGATTGTAATTACGTGTTAGCATCGACTGTATGCATGGCTCCACCTCTACGCATAGCATTCGTAAAAATAATGTAGAAAAACGTGTTGGACCTATAGTATTTGATATTGGACACGTGTTTCAAGGCGAGTCATACAAGCATGTGTGTAGCAGAAGTTACTTACTTTGATGTTCCAAGGTGGTGCGGATCTTAAGCTGGGCTCGGTGCCCAAAACGTTATGATTGGAGACCTTCAACTTCAACAAGGCTTATGATGTTACTTCCTAAGGGCAAGGCCATTCGCCTACCTCAAAGGTGGGCTTGAGGTATAACAGAGTCCCAAGACTAATGGCCAAATGTAACTTATCACAAGTAATTTCTGCGATCACAGAAGTTAGTTGAGACACTTTTTTTAATTATTTTATTAATTAAAAATATATTTTTTATTATTTTATTAATTAAAAAAAAGGGCGTCGCAGATAAGTTATGCGACTCTCTTATTTTATTTATTTTTAATTATGTTACCGCATAACTTATCTGCAATAAGACCTGTTGCAGATAAGTTCTGCGTCACAGAACATATCTGCTAATCCCTACACCCTCCATCAAACTACTGGACCAGGTGAGGGATTTGAGGTATAAGGGTGCCCACTAGCCTTAAAAAAACACTGGATTTGAGGTTTAACAGTGTACACTACCCTTGCCCTAATTCCTGAATTTGGATTTGCTAGCTGCTAGCCTGGTTGGTGCAAATGAAAATGAAATGATCATGAAATTTAATGACGTTAAGTTATTAATAACGTTTAAAATGGTAGATGCATGATATTGGATGAAGGAGATATATCTATTTTACAAGTGGGGGACCTAAGATTTTATTTAGAGGGTGCTAAATCCATGCTACTTTTTCTTAAATACTTCACATATTCTTACACCGTGTTTACATTATTCTTAAGCTCATATAAAGATGACCTAAAAATTTCTTTTTATTAGATGATCTTCTCAAATATTTAGGTTATCTTTATATGTTTTACATTGTTCTAAAACTTTCATACGATTTAAAATTGATCAAAATTTTAATTTGAAACATCTATTCTACTGTTCATTTTCAACCAACTTTTATTAAAAGCTGTCAAATCATGTAAATTTTATTTAGGATAATCTACACGTTGAACAGATTATTTCACAAAAAATTAGTCTTTGGATCGATCAACTTTAGATGATTCAACTTTTCATTTAAATAATTTGTTTACTAATAATTTTCGACCATCTTTTAGTTAGGTTAATTTTTTTAAAATGTTATGTTATTTCGTTAGAGAAATCTGCATGGTAAGGATATTATCCTCATCAAAAATTAGCGTTAGGATTATCTTTGTATAAGGTCCATAGTCGAGTGTGAGTAAGCTATAAGCACTTAAAGGTGGGTCTTAAAGTTACAAAAATATTACATTTGCTACCTTCAACTTTTGACTCCGTAGAATTTTCGCCAATTGTGATATATTTTGTTGACTACCCAATTTTAAACAAATTTGCCAGTAGATTTACCCCCTTGTTAAAAGTTAAGTGTGGAATAAGCAGTGTTTTAAAAACCAGACCGGACCGGCCGGTTCAACCAGTGAACCGGTAACCCACTCAAATTTTCAGTTCGGGTCAATATTGACCCAGTAATTTTCTAAAAAATCGTCTTTTTGAATGTGAACAGATCGACTCGGCCGGTTGAACCAGTGAACCTGGTGACCCAGTCGATTTTTAAACCGATTTTTTTTAAGTTAAAGTGTTGCAATTTTTTACATTTTGCAAAAATGATCTTGCTGGGTTTTGAACCCAGGACCCTAAAGTGACAAACCTCTTACCATTTCAGCTACCATTAGATTATTGTTATTATGACAGTATAATTACTATACAACTAATTGTTATTTAAGAGTTTCAGCATTTTCTAAAACTTACACTATTGAGTTTCGAACACAAGACCCATAAGTGACTTCAAAACGACACTTTACCAACTGTGCTGCATAAAACAATATATTTTTATTGTTGTTATTGTATTAATAGTTTAGACTTAACCCACTGGTCAACCCACTGGTTGAACCAGATTGACCCAATCCACTAGCTTCTCCGGTTCGATTACCGGTCCGATTTTTAAAATATTAGGAATAAGTATACCGATTTAAGGTATCCCACTACTTTTGCCCTTACCGCATTAAAAATAGATTGAAAAATCAATGTTAAAGAAATAATTCTTATACTAAATATTTGACGTTTGTTTTCTAATCAATTTTTAATGGCTTGAGAGGTTTTATAATAGGTCTGTTTTTTAGTTTGAATGACTTATATGGTAAAGAGAAAATTATCATAAAAAATAACCATTGAATCAGAAAAAACTTTTTGGACCGATAGTTTGCGAGACCAAATAAAAGAAGCTTATGTGATAGGTGGGACCCACTACTATTTTCCTCCCAAAAGCGATTTAGGCACCTTTTCCAATTACCTCGCTATAGGATTCACCATACTATCTATACAATTAGTCGATGCAAATAGCATTACTATTCATTTAAACCCCCACAAACCAAAATTAGCAAATGAAAAGGAAACATACAGACAAAATGGGTACAGAACGATTTGAATTCCTGTAACAGTGCCGGGTGTACGGGTTTGAATTTGTTGGAATTGGACCCATCTGTGCCCTAAAAAGTTTCCATCACCCCCTCCAAAATGTAAAGTAGGTACCCTTTCACCACCATCGACAGAAGAGGTGTCGGGCCCACCACGTGGGTGACTTATACTCAAAAAAAATTGGCCCTAGATTTTGAATTGCTTTTATTTTAATAAATTTACAAATAAACGGCTCTAGATCAAATATAGGGCTAGTGTCTTAAGACAATGGCACGTGGGACCCAGTAGATATCAACCAAGGAAACACTAATAAACATTGCATGTGTTGGAATAATAGGAGGTGACATCAGAGTTTGTATGTTACGAGGGTACATCAAATCTGGGATTCATCAGTAGTCAGTAGACTCAGTACCACGATTTGCTTGGACTAAGCGCTATGGGGCTCTCAGTCAGTACTAGCTAGTAGCTACAAGGAGTAGAGATATTATGTTCTGCAGTGCTGGGTATAAGATCTGTCTGTACACGTGGCGCACTATTTTAAAGAGGACTGAACTGTGGTCCACGTGAGTATTTCTGCCAAAGGAAATGGGGACCACAGTTTTAACTATGGGACGATGGAGACATCCTTGTTCTGTTGTTCATTCATTCTCTTTCGTTTCCCAAGTTTTTCACTCACGTTGTGGGCCCCATCTCGGATCCGGGTCAATTCTTGTTAATTTTGTTTTGTATGTTCATGTTATTAGCACAACTATTTTTTATAGAGAATTGATGGACTTAAAGTCTTATATGTTCATGTTATATGTATTGATTTATGTGAGGTCCACATAAGATTGATCTAAGGACTGAATTTTTGTGAGGATGTTCTCCTCACCACGTAGATTATCGTCACAAAAAATCAGTTTATTCTAAAACTTCGAACCCCATCAACAATAGCTCGGAAGTTGTTAAAAATTAACGATGAAAAAAAGAGTCAATTTATAATGAGTGATCACAACATCTCTATTATTTTAACGAGATTTTAATTTTAAGTCGTGCAATTTGTCCCTCTCCACATCAGCACCCCACCTTTAACCCTTGAGGACCATTCTTCTAAAAACTCATTGGAGAGGCTTGGGTCCTCAAATCTTAGTAAAGATTCATATTTAAACTAGGGGCTGACCTTGGAGGGTGCTCTCTTTAGCTATAGTCCGGGTCAAATTTTTTTTTTTTTAAAGAACTATATTTTGATACAAAGTTTTTTTTTGGCAAAACATTGCTCCTTGTAATATATATTTTAGCTTGGGGTGGGTAAAACATCAAATTTGAGGTTCCTGGTTCCCCTGAATCAAGCCCTAGCTTCTTGATTAATAAGAAGTTCATTATGCATTTTGGCCATTAATAGAGGACCAGACTTCTAAAGAAATGAACACAAAGATGTGTGAAAAGTTGCCCACAATTGAACAGCCTTCAGCCATCAATTGTTGAACAATTGAAAAGGTCATTAAAGAGGTACATTTTGGAGTAGTGAAGGATGGATTACAAAAAAACCTAAGTGATTCACGTGTTGAAGTGACTGATGGGCATTTTGATCATAAATTGTCTTCTACGAGACTAGGACGCACAATTACGCATGTAGTCGATCAAGTGACAAAATTCTTCAATTTCAAAGGATGAATTCAATTTAAACTAACGTTGGGATAAAGTTAGGATCGGATTTGAGATTTTGGGACTTAAGGGAGTTCTTGAAAACGAAACCCTATATATTAATATTGAAAATAAATTAATTACGCAATATTTTTTTTGAAAATAAATTAATTACGTAATATTTTTTTATAAAATTACGATAAAATAATATTAATTACAATAGAATCAATTACAATTAAGACCCTGCTTGGTATACCGTGAATATTCGTAGATGCAAAAATTAACAGTGTACTAAGTAGAGCCTAAATTTGTTTATTTATTCGGATTATGACCAACGCCTACAATCATTTTCTAAACACTTTCATGGTAATAAAGAATTAGCTAAGAAAATAGATAAAATATACAAGGTATTTAGAAATGTAGAAGCCTTCAAATTTTGGGGCTCTAGTCCTTAGTAACTAGAACTGTGGTATAGAGATGACACTCCTGCTCCAAACTATGCTCTCTCTAACGCTTCTATTCCAAAAGCATTCTAAAACTAGAGACATTATTTTATTAGTAGCTTCAGCGCTCTCGTTTCCTCTCTCGTTTTTGCTCCGGCTGTACAGTGTTTTTTACTTTAGTCCTAGTCTTCTCTCAAATCCAACTCTGGATAAAGTCCAAATGTACATTATAATGATGAATAGAAATCAGCAATCAAGAAACTGTGGCCGGCCCAAACACATTTACCCTTGATAGGGTTTATAGTGTACCACGTGGGGAAACGACACAGTTTCTACACGTAGGTGGCCTGGTGTGGGGACTTATAGTCAACTCCATCGTCCTATTGGTCTTATTGACCCAGGTCAATAAGATGGTGGTGTTGACTGTTGATCACCAACTAGGAAGCACGGACACGGCGAGAAGACACGGATTTTTTCCTTAAAATTTCAACTAAAAATAAGACACGACACGAAAACATGATACAGACACGACACGAACACGGCATCTTTAGAAGAGTGTCCGTACTTCTTAGATCACCAATATATGTGGGATTTTGTTGACTCATGTTACAAGTGGGTCAACAAAGTCATGCTGCATTGCTATTCAAAAAATGTGATATTGGTGATGGTGGAGACGTAGAACAGTATCATCCTATTGAAATACAACATGGTGGAACCTTGTTAACCCAGGTCAACAAAATGGAACTTCCATCAATGGTGGCTTCTAGACTTGTTCACGTTGTACCAGACAGTATGGAGTTTGTTGACCCCACCTGTAACGTAGGTTAAGAAAACCCCACCATATAAGTAGTGGATAAAAACGGCCAAATGCCACCATAACTTAACACTCATATGGTGGGGTTTTCTTAACCCAAGTTGCAGGTGGGGTCAACAAAATCGTGCTTTCGAACCTACAAAACAAAACCCATATTTGTCATTTGATCGATCCCTTCCTGGCAACTTTTTGTACATTTCATTTTCGAATGTTTTATCGTTGGCCCAGGCCCATCTCCAGAGTTAACAAAACCTAGGACGTAGCCCATAAAACACATGCACCTCAAAATACAACGATTTAACACTACCGAATTATTAAAGGGTAACCTCGGCTTAATGTCACATGTCATTTTTCACATTTTCCCTCCAGTGAACTAAATTTTACTTCCACCCTGTATCTTATTTCTGAGGGGAGAAAGAGAGCAGCCAACAGAGCAGGGTCTAGATCTCCAGAGGAAGGAATCCACCATTTTTTCTTTTCTTTTTGTCTTTTTCGTCCTATCGTTGACTCTTTCACGCCTTATTTGTGTGTGATTTATTCTTAATAATCTTTCTTTATTTGTGTGTGATTTAGATCTATTCTGATTATATTCAGATCTAGTGCTTTAAAGAATTGGATCGACAGTTACTAGATTTTTCTTCAACAGATCGGATTTTTTCCTTTGTTTTGGGTGCACAAGATGTTGGACTCATCTGTCCCCTCTATCTATATAGGAGAATCTCTTTTTTGGAAAGTAAATCTATCAAATTAGTCGGACGTGCTGTACATAATTTTTTTTGAATTTTTTCAGTTCTTTCCTTGTGTTCTACTTGTTTTCTCTGTACTGTTTGATATATTTTTATTTTCTCATGTTGTATGTGAGTTTTTATTATAAATAAATTAATTGGGTTTTCCCATTTATAAAAAACAAAAATACTTCCACCGCACTCTTTCTTCTTTTAACACCCTATTTATTAGTGTACATCGTTTACACCAGTTTGTAGGATTCACATTATGATGATTAAAGGAAATTTTATTTTCTCACCATGTAAATTTATCATCACAAAAAATCACATCGTTAAAAAAAAAACCTTTAATAACATTAGAAAATAAAAATTGTTTGAACTAGTAGTAAAATGGATGATCCATGAAGCTAAAATTTGAACTAATTTTAAAGAGAATTTTTCATCACAATGTAATTTTTATGTGAGCATGATTCATACCGTAAGGAGTTCATCCTTTTTACATAGTGAGCCCCAAGAGTCGGTGTAAAAAATGTGTAACAATAAGTGGGGGTGGTATTAAAGTTTTCTTTCCTTGTCAGTTAAAGTATTAAAGATTTATAAAGGGTTTTTGAACCTTTTGTGAATGTATCACATGTCATTTTCTTATGTTTCCTCCATCATAGTATTTAATAAAATGGTGTTTTCAAAATTAGGTTTGGTTTCTTTAACCAAATAATTTTAGGAAGATATTTGCCACTAGAAAAATAGTTTTTTGAAGTTTTTCTATATTTAATATTATAGAGGGATCAATCCCTGTTGTTAAAATGTTATTGTGGTTATATATAAGGGTCACATGGAGATGATCCAAAGGTGTGAGAGTGATATCCTCATCTAGTAGATCATCATAAAATAATTCAATTCATTTAAAATTTATAACCATCACTGGTCAATTTAGAAATAACGATAAAAAAAGATGACTCTTAAATCATCTAATTTTTTATATGGTTAAAAATTTTAAAATGATGTGATCTCTAATTAGGGTGATCTACACGGAGAGTTAGGGGTGTCAACGGGTCGGTTCCGGATCGGAACCTAAAGGTTCCAGATCCGGTCCCGTTTATAAGAAGCGGTTCCGGATCCTTTCGGTTCCGGTTCCGGAACCTCAATTGGTGGTTCCGGATCCGGTACCGCTAGGATCCGCGGGTACCCGCGGGTACCCGATACCCGTTTTAAATTATTATTTTTTTATTTTTTTCACACAAAACCTATTTGTATTTTGTATTTTCGTATTTTATTCAATTATAAAATTTATTTTATTATAAAATTTATTAAATAATAATCATTGGGTTCTTTTTTTAATTAAAAAAAAATTGAAAAATTGTTATATAATAGTAAATTAAACTATAAAATTATAGAATTTATACGGAACCGGGTACCCGCGGGTACCCGTTGGGTGGATCCGAAATGGATCCGAAAAATTTCGGATCCAAAACGGGTAGATCCGAAATGGATCCGAAATTTATCGGATCCACAAAGTGAGGTCCCGGAACCGCAAAAAACGGTTCCGGTACCGGTTCGGTTCCGGGTTTTTAGGTACCAATTGACACCCCTACGGAGAGTAGAGCACTCTCACCTGAACTTCAACTGTAGAATCATCTCCATGTGAGTCCTAAATATAACAGGGGCAACAATCTTAACCAAGGCAATTAATCCCTCATCTCTATAGATAGCTTTGACTTTTTAAACAATGTAATATTTTCTTCTTCTTTAATCTGATGGAGGAAAAAAAGAAAACAACAAAACACAATCCTAAACCCTAAACTCTAAACTAATGCAATTGATCCAAATGCACTTTGCCTCTAGAAAATAGTTATTCTTAAGTAGGTGTCACTAGATTGGAGTAGTAAAGTTGTACCATTCAAAATCCACCAATCAAAAGAAAAAGAAAAGAAGAAAATAGTTCTTTTTAACAAGTCTATTTGTATTTGAGCTTACAAAAAACCAGAATTTTAACCTATGCTATAACTTCTCAAGTTAGTTCAACCTATTCTATAGCTTCTAATACCATCAAAAAATTGTTTTAATTTAATACGATGATTGAACCTCTAATTTGTTGTTGATTTCCAGCCAATAATTGATGGGTTACTAGTTTTATATATGAGTGATATTTGTGACGATAATCTATATGGTGAAGAGAAAATACTGATAAAAAAAATAATCAATCTTGTTGTGGGCTCCATGGTGTTAGAGACCTAACAGGTATTGATTATTGAAACGGCCCCAAGAGTCCCAACGGATCTAAAAAATGTGTGTGGCGTGTCAAGAGAATGTACTTCAACCACTAGGGGGGTGGCCTAGTGGTAAAGACACACACCTCAAAGAGGTCGTGGGTTCGAAACCCCCCAGTGGCCAATCCACCAAGATTATTCTTGACTTACCCAGTTGCATGTTGGGAAACTTCTGTGTGGGTCGGGGCATGCGACCAGGGAGATTAGTCCCACCCAAAGGGTGGGGACACCTCCTGACTACAAAAAAGAGAATGTACGTCAGCTGCGTGGGTCCCATGATTATGCAAAGATGTGAAGTAAAAATCGAACGGTTGCAGTGTCCTTTAGTTTTAGGTTAGGAGATCTTGACCAGCAATATCTTTGTGGTGGGACCCCTCTTTTATTCTTGGGGTTTCTAGTTTTTACTTTAGTCTTTAACTCCCCTCCCCCTAGTAAAGGTCCCCCACCCAACCCATACTTTTGGACTTTGTCCTCGCAAAATCAATATTTTTCTTGTTCTTTTTTAGCCTCGTACTTTTTTTTTTACTGCCTGTAAACAAATTTTTATTAAATTTATCATTTATTTAGGTTTAGATTTTTTTTTTGGAAGAGAAGATTTAGACTTAGACACGATTTTGTACGGGCTGCACAGAAGTGATACAAAGATTAATTTTTGTGAGGATAATTTAATCGCAATGTAGACCATATTCATAAAAAATTACATTGTTTTAGTTTCATGTGTTATTGTTTTTTTAAATGTCCGGTGCCAACTAAGTCTCACATCATTATTTTGACAAAAAATTATAGATTTATTATATCGAATATACTTAATAAGTCTCCCTTCTTTCTTTTTCTTTTTTTATATTAAAATGTAGGCTCCGCTTAGTATTCAGAGAATTTTACAAAAATTTGCACCCTAAAATTCTATTGTATTTGCCTTCATTGTTGATATATAAGTATAATCATTACACTAAATTGGAGTGGTCTCCCACATAAATTTGATGAAATAGAGTGTGAATAAATACAACTATTTTTATGACTACAAATATTCACAACTTATTTTACCAAATTTGTATGGGGGCTACTATAATTTAGTATAATGATTGTAATAACATAATTTTGCTCAAAAACTCCATTTTTGAATGCTAAATACCAAAAAACCCACAAACATTTACAAATATCTAAAAATCTAATTTTATTTATTGTATTTACCGTTTTCTCTTTAATTTTTATCTAAATATCTATTTACCCAACTTTGACTAAACGTGTGGGTTTTTTTATTTTTATAATCACTGATTTATCCTTCCTAAATTAACTCATGCTTTCACTCTCATATATTCTCTCTTCCCTGATTTATGTTAGATTCAATTTTTGTTTGAAAATTTGGTTTCCTTTTTTATCTCAAACTATTATTAGTTGTCAAAATCGAAATCTTTCAAATCTTAGAGGATTATTTGCTAGATCTTCAACAATATCTTATTTTTTAAATAGTTTTTATT
>MVGT01003370.1:2167-55617 GCA_002174775.1 Macleaya cordata | reverse complement strand
ATTATAGGGTGCCTAACATTTTGAAGATGTAACTTATGATTTTGGCACTATTAATTGAGGAAAATAGGAGAGTAACATTTAAGGTACATTATGGATTTAATGGATAGAATTTTCAAGAAATATTTTATGTTACTCTGTTATGGTAAAATCCTTAAAGTAGATAATCTTGTATTATTACAATTTAAGTTATCTAGCTAAGACTTAGATGGTAGTTGTAGTCAATGAGGTTAATTTCTTAGACTAAATTGATGAAATTGCTATATAAATTGATGACTATTACGACAGTGTGAGAAATAAGTTGATAGTGCAAGAAAATGATTTGATATATTAATTGTTGCACGCGTAGAACCACTCTATACAGAATTTGGAGATAGTAACCATGGTTTTTCCATTGAGAACAGATAGTCATTACTAATTTGAGGAGAAATTTGATTTTTACCATGGTATTAAGATATTAGGTATCTACCTACTGAAAGATTTAAATTTGAAGAGCATAGACGAATGAAATTTTGAGGTTATTAAGATTGTGATCTTATTTTGTACTCTATCTGAAAAGAGTCAACATTGTGGTTAGTATATTGAATAGAACGAAAGATGACGTGTTGACTCACTTGGTGATTATATAATAGAATATGTAAGAGGAGCTATATGTACGAAATTATTACATCATCACTTGTACAGAGTAAGGCGTATAAGGACTATCTAAATGAAAAGCTCTGTATCACTTGAGGATATATGGATTTTCTAGAATTTTAGTTTCTGAGTTAAAACATTGTGATGATATTTACAAGGAGACGAACTGGAATTGTAACCTGACCATGAGGTTGATTGTATTGCCTTATTAGCAGTAATTAGAGATTGATGGAAATGTTTTGAGGAACAAATTGAATGGCATAGTAAAACTACTTTGTAGGTTTAGTGATGTAAACATAGCTGAGTAATGAAAGTAATGAGTATGTAGAATAACTACTCAAGGCTACTTGATGATTGACGTATGCCAAATTTCGAGGACGAAATTTCTTATAAGGAGGGGAGAATGTAACGACCCAAAATAATTTAGTTGACCAGTCAATGTCATTCCGAGTCAATTAGAGTCTAATCCAACGATTTGACCGTGAAACCAATTAATTATTAAAATAATTAAGCTTAGTGTTTAAATAATTAAACTTGAAATTAAATAAATGAGTTTTCGATCGGAGGGTAATTTGAAGAATCGAACCGTACAAATGGATAGATCTCGAAAAGTTATCGAATTTCGACTACTCACGCGCAAAAATCGGACACCAAATGATCCCAAATCAAGGCCCGGAACACGATTTGGATTGGTACCAAAGGTACCCGCGATTTTGACTTTGATTTTGACCATTAAACTTTATTTAATTGTGTATATATACTATATATATGTATTGGTATGTATTGGGTGATGTATTAAAGAGTAATTTTATAAATCTTTCTATTATATACACATAATTCGTTGTATGCACTTACACCTTAGTATAACCTATATAGTTATCTATTTATTTTTTTTAATTTTTAAAGTTTTTTTTTTTATATACTTTTTCCCACCGCCCTTATTAACCTTATAAGGGAGAGAAAGAGAGAAAACTCTCCTTTACAGGAGAGTTAAGTGAGAGACGGCAGAAAGAGAAGGAGAGAGAGAGAAAGGGAAGGAGAGGAGGAGAGAGAGAGAAAGGGAAGGAGAGAGAGAGAAAAAGAGAAGGAAAAAAGGAGAGAGAGAAGGAGAGAGAGAGAGAAAGAGGAAGAAGAAGATGATGATGTTGATGATGGTCCGATTGAGATCGTAGGGACCATTTAATTTGTGGATTGAGGTATAATTTGAAATCCTACCTTTTCATTTTATTTTTAATTAGATATTTTATGTTGTTAATCTTAGTTTTTAATTTTAGGGTTGATTTTGTTAATAGTTTAAGATTTGATTAGACCTTTCAAAACCTTAATTGAGAAAATTGATAATTGGGAAGGTTGATTTTGACCCAAATTTATTATTTTAGGTTATATTGTAGATTCGGAGGTCCAGATTAATTAAAGAGGATATTTAGAGCAAATTGGGTTGTAGTCCTAAAGCCCTTGTTTAACCCTTATAGTGACTGCTTAGGTTAGAATCTAGATTCCTAGGCTTTTCTATATGGAATTAGTATGAATTAAATTAAGTTTGAAAGCGAATTAAATGTGTTATTTACAGTTGGGAGTTTGTACTAGGACCAATTATTGGAGATGAACAACGCAATAAAGAGCTAGCCTTGCGGGATTTGAGGTAGGAACTTATAAATACTTTCTTGTAGCCATTAAAGTGCTTTCAATGCTTTTATAGGGTTTAGATTTATAAATCAAATGTAATTATTTTGCAAAGCATGCATGATTTATTTGTGATGTCCTATTGATGTGAAAATGATTCTTCAAAAGTACAGTTTCACATAGTGATGTAAAACAATAATAGTTAATTTTAAAATAACTAGATTCTAATAATTATATATATATGAATGAGTTATATACATATATAAGTATATGGATGATTCTTTTCTTATTTATAGTTAAATAAACTATATTTTCAAAAGAATCGAGATTTAATCGTTATCGAGCTTTAGGGATGGGTATATTTCCAAAACCAAATGGATTTTGGGGTTCTTATAATATATATATATATATTTTACTTCCTTCCATATGTTGGGAGAAGTAGTTGTTTTAAGATGATGTGTGGGATGGAGGTTCCCAGTTGTTGGGTATGTGTTGGTGATTCCCTAGGTACGGGCTTTCCCCCGGAATATATACTATATATGTTATGCTGGGCTTTCCCCCGGCTAGGATTATTACCGGCTTTCCCCGGATTATATTACGGGCTTTCCCCCGATTACCCGGCTTTCCCCGGATTATATTACCGGCTTTCCCCGGAATAATATTAGTTGGGAGATCACAACATGTACATGGTTGTTAGTTTTTGTAGGAAAAAGGTATTTTCTACTACTAAAACTTATACTATTATACTATATATCTTTTGGTAATCTGAAAATGGATTTGTAATGCCTACACGAGCAAATCATTGAAGTTTTCCTAAAAACAATGGTTTGTTCCGTATTTTCATTATGTTTTCCTGTCTCATGACAGGAATGGGACTCTCATGATATAGGAAAACTATTGAAATCTAGGTTATTCTATTTCTCTTTTTGGAAAGCCTTGTTTGGATAGGTACGTGTATGATTCTAGAAATGTCGAGGTTATATGCTGCCTAGATTAGGCGAAGACTTGAGGAGCGTGACAACTCCTGGATTATTTTAATGATCATTAAGATGTCTGCACAAGTCAAACGGCTGACCACCGCGACAACGGCTACATCGGCAAATTATGGTCAAGGGTCCACCTGAACCCAAATCATGAGCCAGCGTGCTTCTCACAAAAACCGATAAATCAGTCGCTCGGTCGGAAATCAGGAATTAACGATGGGGTTCCACATCGGTTAAGTTGGAACACGATTTTGCTCACTGACTAGGAGCTGAAACATCTAGTCGTAGCCTCTTCACTCTAAGATGATTACACTACGCAATATTATGATGGGAGATGTTGTTAGTTTATATTTACTTGTATGGGTAAGTGAATGGTTATCGGTTTATGTTGTAGTAAAGGTACCAAATGCTTTTACATTACTGTATTATGATTTCTCGGTTTTCTTTAAAACCTGCATTGTCTTAAATTCATATTAGTGACTACCTGTTAGTATTATAAGTTCTCACTGGGCTTTTTGCTCAGGAAATCGAGGAGACAGTGGATGATTGGATGTTAAGTAATTTGAGGAGGCAGGTATAGGGAGAGTATCCACCTCAGGTTTATTATACTTGAGGTGTTGTTATTATTCAGTTATGATGCAGTTATTTTCCTTGATTTGTGTATATATTCTTTTGAACTATATAATGTAAAACAAGCACACTTATGTATATTTAGTATCACTTAACAAATTTTATATATATATTATTTTATCAAGCGGGAGATCGTTTTAGAATTATGGTTTGGACTCAGCCTAGTGGATGACTAGGTATTCTATATTGAAGAATATGGTTGATTAGATATGATGAGATGATATGGATGAATGGAATTGATATAGAAATGCTATTTATGGATAAATCGTTTCTTCTATAGGTTTATGACAGGTTTCAGACCTTGAAAATACAGAGGAAACTCTGGCGAATTTTCCGTTGGGCCTAACCATATTTAGAGGTGATTAAAGTTCTGACGAACTAGATTAGCTTAACTCTGATGTAGGTTCATAAAACCTTATTTAGGTATTTAGTACTCATTAATCACCTCGTGTAGTAAGCCTAACGCCTCGAGATGCGACTCAATTTCTTAGAGATTTTGAGTTCCGAATTGGGGCGTTACAATATACATTGTCATCAATGGGCCCACCTAATACATTTTTTATTCTTACACTTTACTTACACATATTTGTTCGCCATGTAAGATGTAAGATGATTCAAGGGATAATTTTTGTGACCATGATCTCATCAGCGTTCCCTTTTGCTAAAAAGCCTACATTGTCTTCTTTTTCTTAAAACTCATTTCAAATTTATACTCCACTTACACCAGTTCTTAGGCTCACTAAATTATAATCCAATGGTTGATTTTATGTGAAGATGATCTCCTCAATGTTCAAATCATATTAGCCCATGGTTTTCTCCAAATAGACTCACCTGCAACCATATTTCTATAATAATTACACTCGATCTATATGAATGGAAATATGGAGCTGATCCAAAGACTAATTTTTTGTGATGATGATCTTCACTCCTCATGAAAATCCCACGAGATAGTGTAAAAAATGAATAAGCGCATTGTTACTAGAGAAAAATTAATAGGTTATGTAGTGAGTAGGTTTGTGAATGGGTTAACCAAATAATGCGCCATATAATTTACCAACTCTCACGCTACGCGCATATGGGCGGAAAAATTGAGTTTGTTGGAGGAAAGCTAATCCACACGCACATAGCGCGTGTGGGGGGCTAGTATGGTTAAGATCTATAGAATAAGAGTGTGAAATTTCAACATCAAGTTTCTGCAAGTCCATCTCTAGGGAAATTTGAGGCTTTTATTTTAAAGAAACAAAAATAATGATAAAATATAATATTTTTTTATATTTTAATTACCATTATCTTCTTTTATCATGACAAAATATAATATTTTTCTATCTTAGACCTGGCGATAAGTCAAGGCTAGGGTTAAACCCTAAATGGGTTGGCGGGTAAAGATTATCAAATTTGACATTGACTATTTTATAAAACAGGTGAATTTTCATATCTTAACTCTGACTAGTTTGACATTTTTATACTAAAAATAAAAAAAATGAGCCAAAAGTCGATCTTAAGCTTAACAAGGGTGGCATGTAACCATAATAGATTAGAAATACTCAATCCTAACCCTAACTTATTTATCTAGCGAATGAAGTTAGGGTAGAGTTTAGCGGGTAGGACTAGGCTAGAGTTGGCGGATTGGGTCATATTCTGCCACCTCTATTTGGACTTGACATATATGCATCCGGACCTTTGTTAGCAATTCGACATACAACTAAATTTTTGACGGCAAAAGTACGAGTATTATTCGGTTACTAAGATATGTAATACGGTCTAAAGTTCAGTTGAACATTCAGCATACGAAAAATATTCAGTTTAGAATTAGTTCGTGGTTAATACGTTTCACATGTAAAAATTCGACAATATGTCAAATCTTTTAGATGCTTCGTGCATAGAGTTCTAAATATGTCGGTTTAAAAGCAAATTGAGAGAATTGGGGTCCTAAGGAACGAAGAGAGAAAACAACGAAGGGTCTTTAAACAATTAGTTAGGGTTTCTTTTTTATTTTTATTTTTATTTTTTTAATTGAAAATCTAATAATCATTAAATAGAGTAGGATTATTTTTCCTTCATCAATTCAGTTAAAATGTATTTTAAACGTTTTAGTTTAAAAAATTGCATATTGTTAAGTAGGTCTAATTTTGAACGGAAGTATTAAATATTTTTTAGAAATACGAAAAAATACGAATATTAAACGCGATTGTCGACAAAGATCCGGACCACCTAGTCGATCCAACTGGTTCAACTCGGGCCGGAATCGGAATCGGTGGTAACCGACTTAGTCATAACATCATGACATAGATGGGTCACACGGACCTCACACGTCAATTAATACACATTAGACGGGTATTATAAAGCGTCACCAAAAGTTTTCAAATGCTATTTTGTCTACCCACTTTACATGTGGGTGTTCGACACTACATCATCATCTAGCCGTCAGTTGCTAAGAATGTAGTATTCTACGGTTGAATAGTGCAGGTGTTGTACACTCACTCTACAAAATAGGTGTACAAAATTAAACTCGAAAGCTTTTCCTTTTAAAGCATGTCTCAGCGTTGTGGGGCCCACATCGCCACAGGAAAAGAGCTCCACAAACTACAGATTTATCCCCAAAAAGGTCGCATCCTTATTCAACTTGGATGACGTGTCACTTAGAAGATAGAAACAACAAAGACAGAAAATCGAGAAATTATTATTTATTAAAGTAAATAAACGAAAAATCTTCAATATTTAATTACGGTTTTTTCATTTAATTTTTTGGCCTTTTCTTTGAGGTGGGACCCACCAGCCGGAAGCAAACATTTATTTTCTATATACATAATAACTCTCCCACAAAATACTCACTCTATGTGCTTCCACGTGGCATATCCTTAACTCATTCTCCTTTTATTGATATTTTTTAACCATTCGATTTTATTATTGTTTCATGATCAGATTTTTTACTACAATTTTGATCTAGAATTAAATAGATACAATGGTCCGAAATCATCTTATGGATTTGTTAGATGTATAGTGACTAACACTGTAGTATTGCTCAGCTGGGATGTGTAAATTTTGAAACTTCAAGTAACTCACCCATGCTTTGAGTATATAAAGTATTTATTTTTATAATGTAACCCTAATGTATGTACTTTGTAGAAAAAAAAATTTGTGTGCACGTACGTATGTGTATCAACAATTTCAAAATTACCCTCCTTTTAGTAAAAATTACAATTGAGTACGGACCACGATTTGATCAAAATATTCATTTATCATAATACCCCTCAGTAAAAGCTTAAATTCCATTTTGATATATTATATTCAATACTGGGAAGCTCAAATTCCAAAATTATCCTTCTTATAACGTTTTCTTACAAGTACAATGTATGTAAAATTTATTGATTTCTTTTTTCTTTTTTCTTTTTTTATATTTAACACACTAAAGTTAAGTAGTTCAATATTAACATTAACCAGTATCGTTAAAAGATTAAATAAATAATAATTATTTGAATTTTAATACTAAAAAATGCTATGTTATTTATTCGAATCCACGTAATATAAAGAAAAACAGTTACTACGCAGATTATGAATATTAATTTCATATATTAGATTTCTTAAATATAATGTATACTGTATTTTTTTTTTTTGAACAGGACTATTGCTCAGGTTACATTGTGGCATAGATACACGCAGTGGGCGTGTGAGAAGCGCAGAGAAACCGCTAAGAACATCGTCACCAACGAACGCAGGAAAGGCACCCACAAACGGACACAGAGAAACCGCCAATAACAACATACCTATATTTATTATCAGATTACATGGGACAAACTTAGCGGCAATACTACGACTGAGAAGTTTTGATCCCAAGATTTCCCACTACCAAAGATTTATGAGAGTGATGAACAATCATTGAACCAAAGACTCATGTGCAATGCTGTAATTATTTATAATTATATTGATAAAATGAATTGTAAAAATAAAGACATTTTCTAATAAGATGATATGAGGTTAGGGTTTAGTTTTTTGTTTGTTTTATCATAATTCTTTCGAGAAGCTAGACCACATAAAACGCATTATTGGTCCCACGTTTGAAAATAAAAGGCTAGAGGGTCTTTGCCTTACATTGACAGTTATTGCAAAATAATTAATATTGACCTCGACTCTGATATTATTTTGCTCCCATAACCCTCTTAGGCTCCTAGCTGTATAAGTAAGACATGGGTATAGGTTGTGTTTGGTAAACAAAATGTTAAATTCATTATTTGTACCCAACCATATTAGTTATGCTCTAAGACTGATTTTCAGTAAGATGAATTATGTAAATGAAACATAATCAATTCTTTTTTCACTTTGGGTTGCCACAGATTGAGAACATATCATTTGTTTCCATTGCACGTATTTTTTATGTGCCCACGTTATTTTAGTTTGTGGGACACATATAGAGGCGAATTAACGGCTGAATTTCTTAGAAGATTGTTTTCTGCACCATACAGATTATTCTCAAAAAAAATTAATTTATTTTAAGACATCTAATACTATCAAAAGTTGATTGAAAAATAAATCGTTCATTATTATCATTTTTTTTCCGATCAATCTTTGATTAGATTAAACGTTTTAGAAATGACAGATTTTTACGAGAATGATCTATATATGAAAGAGAATAATCTTACAAAATAATTAATCGTTGATTCGAATCAAATCAATGTGGACACATAGTAGACATATGCAGATGGAGATAGAGGATTCACTCTCCAAATTGAGCAAATTTGTTTGCATGATCATCCAGATTCCCAAAAAAAAATAACTATATTTGGTCCACATCAATGAAAAGAAAACTGATGATACCAATACAAGAAAGGGATCAGATTTTTGAGACACAAGATTTTGACACAGAATTTAAACACATTCTATTCATTGTTGGATATAATCATCCAATGGTTAACAACTCAGTTATTTTTTCTTTAATTTTCCTTAAATTTAGGAAGTGATAAACACATTGTTAACCAATGGATGATTATATCTAACAGTAAACAAAATGTGTTTAAAATCTGTGTCAAAACTTTGTGTCTCAAGAACTGGAACCATAAAGAAAATGAAATGAAACTTGATGTAAATTGCTTAGAGGAATGTTTGGCAGATCTTTAGTTTTTATTATTGAAAAGATAATTGTTAGATTTGACAAAGGAGGCAAGCACCAACACAAGGGCCACTAGCATATGTTGGGTAGCTAACCCTAGAAACATCTATATCTACGTATACACATATTGCTTGAAAGGAAAATATTTTACCATATTCTTTTTTGAATCAATTACTCTGTAAAAATTATTTGTTCTTTATTTTTATTTTTATTTTTTGTTCCTGTTATTTCCAAATGATTTGCATTATATTTAAAAATTGGAGATCGAGTTAATATCTATTTTTACTATCTCATCCATCCGGTGAGGGAGCTTTCTTGAAACGTGATTAGAAGAATAAATCTGAGTAGCCACTAGATTAAAAAAAATTTCCATCCAGAAAAGAAAGAAAATATTTTAATTGTTTTCAACATAAAAGTAATAAAATTAAGGAAATTTTTCTTTAAAATTTATTAAGTATAACTAAAATATGATTCAATTATTAATTTCTAACGAACACTTTTCTATGCGGGCGCCTCACTTTTTAGTTTTGACATTCAAAATTTAAAAATATGAATTTAGCGTGACAAACATTTAGAATGCATCGTCATAGCCATTATTTCAAAACACAAATAATTTCTTCTTTCTAAATTTAAACCACAATTAATCGTTATAATGATCGTTATTTTCTAAAAAAAAGCCGTTACGAATGGCGTGACAAACATTTAATAGTGGAGCCCGCCTATAGAACGAGAAACAGGTCAAGTTCATACAATTGTATAAAGCAAAGTGGTGTTTCATATGTCCAAAGCCCATTATCTTCTTCCCATGTTTTCTTTTAAAATTACAAATTTTAACCTTTAAAGAACGAAATATTTATTAAAATTAGTAATTTGTAGTAACAACGAAAAATAATTTTATATATACATATATAAAATATAAGTGGTAGCTGATAGTATCTAAAGATAATTGAGTGGGTAAAAATCTTAGGTAATAGTCCCCTCTTTAAAAAAGAAAAATTGTGGTAAGAATACCTTTTGGAAATTAAGATGATAATTTATAACCCTGAACTTTGAAATGTTCTTTTTGTTTTTTTTGTTTTTAATTTTTCCCTTAGATGGGCATTTTGGTAAATTTGGTAAAGTAGGGTTGTTCTTCAAATTTTGAAAAATCGAAGGATGTTTAAGTAGTTTTAAGTAGAAATTAGGGGCTGCCAGATCACCAAACTTCATAATCCATACATGCATACATAAAACATTATAACATACATCAAAGAAAAAATCTGTCAAACAACTCATAAAAACAGAGAAAACTCAAAAAAGAAGTATAAAAAAAATAAGGAAATAGTGAGAGGAGAGAGAGAGGAAGAGAGTGGGTATAGGATGGGACAGATCTTATGAGAGAAAAGAAAAACCCTTTCACCTCTCTCTCACAGTTTCTCTCTCCTCTTTCTCTCTCTACTTTCTCTCTCTTGTTTTTCTCTCTCTGATAAGGGAAGGGTGTGTGAGTCACTGTGAAGGTTAATGCTTAATTGTACAAACCTGCTTTTGGTGGAGAACCTGATGCCTCCTTTGATGTGTGAGTGGGTGGTGCTCTCTCTCTCTCCCTCTCTTTCTCTCTCTCTTCTTTGCTTCATCTCTTCTTTGTCCTTACGTCTGAAGTTCTATTTTTTCTAATCAGTTTTATGAACTTTCTCTGTGAGAACCATGAGGGAAAAAAAAAAAGCTCCAGAGCAGAAGGGTTTGTGTGATTTCATGTTATCTTCTGTGTTTTTCTGAGATCTTGGGTTGATGGGTGGTTTTGTTTTTACTCTTGTTTTTATGGGTTTGATTGGTTTTCCTTGAGAAATCCTTAGTGGGTTTTTGTTCTTAAATTTGTTTATAAACATACCCATATTTCTCCACTTTTGCTTCATCTTTTTTCAAGAAATTCAACTCTCTTTTTCTCAGTCTTAGCTGATTTTCTGCTGAAGCATATGTGATTTCATGTTCTTTTTCCCTTTTTTGAGTTTTGGGGGTTTATCGATCTTGTTTATTTTCAAGAATCTGATCATGGGTTTTCACTTGATTTTGTTAACTTGAATCATATATCTACCTACCAATTCTCTCCTCTCCATAGTATTGTGTCTTGGGTTCTTCCTTTAACGTCTGTGTTTTTTTCCCCCTTCTCTCTGTAACCTCCTCCTCACTTTTGATTTTGTTCTTCTGTTCGTAAAATCCTTTGGACGGATTTTGATTATGTGGTTTTTACTGGATGTGTTTCTTCAAGTTCTTGATACTTACCATATGTTCTTCTTCCTCAGTGAAAGTCACATGAAATGATATTTTTCGGACTTTGATCTTTTTGATCTCACTTCTTTTCTCAACAGTTTGTTTCTTGAACTCATGGGGTATCAAGCCCACTCATTCTAAGCACATAAAATAACGTTTGTAGAAGCTTTATTTCTGGTGGGTCTGCTCTACAACTTGTGATTTCATTTTCATTTTCTGATATTTGCAGGCAAGGAGAGTGAATATTGATGAAGATCAGAAAGTCTGGGTTTTGATCATCTTTTCAGGACTTCATTAATTGAAGAGGTGGTGGTGGTGGTGGTGGTAGTGATTTGGAGTTCACAGGCCTTAATTTGTTATGCTGGAGGCTAAGTATAAGATAAGTTTGAGTAGTAGCCCAAGTTCTTGTGACTGTTGTAGGAACAGCACAAGAAGAGAGAAGCTGTTCTTCAGATGTTATCCATTGAAAACAATCCAGATCCCCTATGTTCTTACAAGATTTCAGGACTGAAAAATGATGAAAGGGCTTCTACTACTGTTGCCTTGGAAGAGGCAGATCTGTTAAAGTCAGGCCTTGCTGATGATAACCACCTTCCCACCTTCTCTATAAGGTATATTTCATTTCTCTCTTCTTTCTTTCTCATCTTCTTCTTCTTCTTCTTCATCTCCTCCTGGTTCTTTTTAGGTTTGGGTTGATGTTTACAAGGATCATATCTACTAAGATTTCACCCATCAAGATTTTGTTTAATCAGATCCAGAGGTTCATGGTGTTTGATTTCATGAATAGTTTTGGTTCTTCTCCTGTTTTTCTTCTTCTGTTGTCTTCTTATCTATGATGAGTTGGTTCTATTCAATATGGGTCTGAATCTCAGTTTCCCAGACACCCATCAGTATTTTGCTCATCAGATAATCTTTTTCATTGGATTTTCCCCCCCTTCCCTTCTATCATTAATAAGTTATCTAACTCGTTCATGCCTAATTTAGATTATTATTTTTATATCTTACTTTTGATCCTTTGTGTTATTTCATGTCCTTTGCTGCTTCATGCCTTCAAAGCTAGTTTGGGATGAATTTCTACCGTGGCTCTTGTGATATTTTGCTTGTTCTACCTATATGATTTTTACTGTTTGGGTTGGCTCCATTGAGTTAACTTGAATGAATGGGTTGCTAAATCTCCTCCCAAATTTAGCAATTTCTCTACTGTGGATGAGTTGGTTTGTTTATGTGATTAATGGGTTGCCTTTTTTTTGGGTTAGCATACAATAGTAGGTTCAGATAGGAGCCTAATTTTTCTTGCATTTCTTTTTATAGTTTCTACTCACTGTTTTTGACAGTACTTAATTCAAACTCTTAGGGTTAGTGTTTTTGGTAAAGATCTCTCTAAGTTCAAAGTAATGCTTTCACTTGCAGAGATTATGCTTTTACAGCTAGGAGAAAAGGTATTGAGAAGAACTGGCCTTTCCCTCAAGAGTATTTACAACTTTGTTTGAAGCATGGCATTAGAGATCTATTACCGCCTTTCGAACCTCCTGATTCAGTAAGAAACCGTACTTTGGGGAAGAATATAGAATCTGCGGAACTTGTTTGTGTCGATGGTAAGAAGAGCAGCGTAGTGGAAGTTAATTCGCTGGAAGACGAAAACGTTGGCTTGGATGGAGAATCACATCGTAGCGAGTCCGTTGATCAATCAGTTTTAGGCTGTTTGGATCAAACTCGGTCTCCAGTGCAAGAGCAGAAGAAGTTAGCAGCAGGTCCTTCAGGCACAGATTTGTGTATATTATCGGTGATCCCGGATTTGGATGAGATAGTAGAAGAAGTTTCGCCGACAATAGCTACTAATAATGTCCAATCTGAAAGGGAGAAAATTTCTACTAGTAGACTCCCTTGTTCAGGAGAAGTAGGAACCGCCTCTTCAAAAGGCTTGATAGAACTTGAAGTTCCAGGAGCACCGCAGAAGAACGAAAGTACAATTGAATCACCTAGTAAGAAGTGTAAATTAATAGAGAAATCGGGTATAGTATCTGGTCCCAGCCGCACCGAAGATATTGTGTCAAACACAACCACCATTTCGGAACCCATGGCTTCAAAAGTTTGCCCTGTTTGCAAGACCTTCTTGTCCTCTTCGAACACAACCTTGAATGCTCACATTGACCAGTGCCTCGCTGCAGAATCAACTTCCAAGTTGACTGGGAATTTTCAACTAAGCAAACATAAAATAAAGCCGAGGAAGAAGAGGTTGATGGTGGATATCTATGAAACAGCTCCGCGATGCACACTTGAAGAGCTTGATAGGAGAAATGGAACCAATTGGGCTGCAGGTTCAAGCTTGTCAACTGCAGATTCTGAGGTTTGTGCTGAAGGCAAAAGGCAAAGGCTCTCCCAAACATATTTCGATGATACTGGTGATGAAAGTGCAGTCTATTTTGATTCAAATGGTAGAAAAGTTCGAATCCTCTCAAAACTTGATGATGCATCGGTGCCGAGACCTGGAGAGGATTTGAAACCAAGAAAACATATCAATGAGAACAAAGAAAGAAATACTTGTTTGACCGGTAAGGTAAAGCGTCTTGGATCAAAAGATTCAAAGCATCTGAAATTCAAGCCTCAGAACAAAAAGGTGTGCTCCCTCAAGCCAGATGGAACCGAGGTACGTCTCTTTCGTCGATATTAATTATATTTGCTCTTCCTTAAGTGGCTCGAATCCATTTCTGAGGATTTACTTGAGTTATAAAATTATAATAAGATGAAGCAATTTCTTTCCCAATCATTTACTTCAGTGGTTCTCAAATATTCCCACCAGTTTCAGCTGGCTGGGTTGGGTTCCTTTTTTCCCACCTTTTGAAAATCAGTCTTGTGTTAATTCTTTGTCCAGTAAATGCTAGAGAGATGCTGCTTTCATTCTGGTTAATTCAATTTTATGTTCATTCTTTGTTTTCTTTTATTATAAACTTCCAATATCACACTTGGATGGAAATGCCTGCAAGTTACAAACTTAATTATAATGGGATCTCATCCGTAAGGTTGCCATTTGTTGTTAAACAGATTTGTGATGCCCCAGAAGGAAATGATGGACTGGATGAGAATTGTGAAAAGGAAGACTCTCTACCTAAACTGTCGAAAGCTCATGACCAGATAAATTCTGGTGAGTTAAGGCAATGGGTATGCTCCAAACGGACTGGTCTGTCGAAGAAGTTAAATGGTAAAGATGCTCGTCGAGGTCTAGGACTGATGACACGAGACCCGTTGATTGAGAGTAATCAATCAAATCTCAGCAACTCTTCTATGGAGACAAGTTTTGTTCAGAAACTTCCAAACCCATCAGAGAATCCCGACCCTTCTCAGAAAACTGACAAAGGCGAGAGGTTTCTGAAACCCCCTGAAAGTCATCTAAATCGGTTGAATGATGGTACTGCTTCTTCTACGCATGTTGGTTGTAATCTGAGATTTCCGAGGTCTTCCCAAAATCACGCCTCTTCCCCCAGGAGCAAGAGAGTAGAGATCCAAAGTGCAAGCCTTGCTGAAAACTCTGACAACTTACCCAAGAGGACAGTGAACCCATCTGAGATTTGTAATCCAGTCTCACCGCAAGGAAAGATGTTCTCCACTTCAAGGAAGAATGTTTTAGTAGGTGGAACATCTTCTCCTAAGTCCAAATCTGATGGAGTTGGGAAAAATTCCACCTTAAGAAAGTCTCGTAAACACAGATCCATGATAAAGACAAGTGAACAGGTTAGAACAGTACCGTCGGATGTGGATGAACAATATGATTGGATGCATAATTCTACTGAAGAAGACTCTGGAAGTCTAGATCAAAGTCGAGGGGGCCATAAATCTAACAGACCAAACAAGTTTATCAGGAGAGAAGAAATGGCTATTGGCAGAAGTGATGTACTGGTATCTGAACAAGGAAGAGAAACTTCAAGAACCTTGGGAAGGAAGGAATCCAAAGCTTTGGGAGGTTTGGAGTCGGGATTCAAAACTTCATCTGTAGGTTCTCATGTTGGAGCCCATTCTAGCAATAGTTTCCCAGCAAAATCGAATGGCATAGAATTTGCTGCCGAAGAGGTTCCACTTAATGGGGAGGATATTATTATGGAGCCTTGTACCGAAAAAGCTTCTCGGGGACCATGTATTAGATCCCGTGAAACCTCAATCTCAGAAACACATAGACCAGCTACTCCTTCCAATACTCGATCCAACTGTTTCCAGTCCATTGAAGAACATGTACGGCCTGTAAGTGGAACTGAAGCATGGAGAGGTTCTTCCGAAAAACGTTTTTCTGATGGTCAAGAATCACAATTATCCAAAGACATTAGTGACATAATTCAAAGAATTCATACGTCATCGGATGTGGATTGTAGGGTTGGAGGGAACTCCTTTTCTGAAATTGAACACACACAATGTGGAAGTGAGCCAATATCTATTCCAGGACCACCCGGGTACTTCTTGCCACCAAGTCCTGGGGACATTAGTTCAGAGATTCATGTTGAGAACTCATCATTAACCTCGAACAGGCTGCCATCTTCTCAAGATCGATCTTTGCTAGTTGATAGAGATTCTTCAGGATCTCCTGTTTCTGCAACCTCCACAATCTCTCACTTGCATACATCTAGATCGGATTCAAACTACGTGGAGCCAAAATCATTTGTAGGACCTTCAGCAGTTCTAGAAAAGTTTGTGCCTTGTTTCTCATCAGATGGTAACACCAAGCCTCTAGTGGGAGGAGATATTAACACATTTTCATGTGCACCAAACATAGAGAATGCCGAAAGGATTAATTTGGATATGGAGAACCTAAAGGCTACTAAAAAATCTTTGGCGGAGGGATCTCTGAAAATATCGGATGACCAAACATGTTGTTGCTCATGGAAGGAGAGGATCCCTTCGGATGATTCCCTAATGTATCAAGCTTTTCAACTCCTTAGACAACATAACATGGCTCCTTCAGTGCCTCCTTCCATGGGAATGCAGAGAGCTTACAACCCGAAAATCAGGCCTGAAGTATTCGCTTCTTCCAGTGGTAGCCCAAGTTCGAAAATGAATGAGAATGTTATTCCAATGTTGGATTCGTCAAGAGATTCTGTTTCTTTGAAGACATCTTCAGATGCTGCATTAAAGTTCTCTGGTCATGGTGATTTCAGTTCTGCCAGTTCATCAGCTCAGGCTCATAATACTCAGTCCACTTCAAATCCTGTGCTAAGGTTGATGGGTAAGAACTTAATGGTGGTGAACAAGGAGGAAGATTCATCGTCAGAACTCAAAGAAGCCCCCCCAGTTGCTCCAGATTCGAAGTGTCCGATGCTTCAACGTTTTTCTAGTGGCAATATGACAACTGAAGACTATAGTTCTTTATATCGTATGGCTTCAGATGGTTCCGTCATCTTCAACCACGATCGATATGATGAACCTATGAATCGTTTTGATGTCGATCTTTCAGACAGTTCCGGAAATCATAGGCTTTCTAAGATCCACCATACAAATTTACATCCTCCAGCTGGGAATCATTACAATAATCATCATATGGGAGGTTTTGGGTCCTTGCCGCAGCATGGTTCAAAAGATACAATTGATCATTTACAGACTGTTCATGGGAGTCTAGTTGACAGATCAAACTGTGTGTTCAGATATAATGTTGAAAGAACTCGTGCTGCTCCACAACAAAACCAAAATCCTGCTTCTGCTGCTCCCAATTCCATCCGGGAGGTGATAGTCATTGATGATTCTCCTGAGAATGAAGCTGATTTAAGCAGAAAATACTCACAAGAATCAATGCGGAAACAGCTTTCTCCTGTGGCTGTGGGTAGTCTTCCTTCACCACATCTGGATCCGAATTTGAGACAGGTGAATCCATTCTATTCTTATCCATCACAGAACTCCTTTTCACTGAGAGAAACACCCGTCGGAACTTATTCCGTGCTGTGCCCAAGAGGTACAGGTAGTCCAGCCAAGCAGGGAGATAACTCTAACGGTCTCTTACACAGTTCTATAGGTCCATTATACCGTCGACCGATTCTCTGAGCTCCACAGTACCTCAATTTGCATACCCAAATCTAGCAGTCATTTTCGATGATGCTTTCATTGTCGTAAAGACTCGACCTCAACTACACAGAGAGCCTGAGTTCTCCAACAGTTCTTTGGCCTTGTAGATCACTGAGGTATACAAGTTACTTTGGAGGATTAGGAATTATGCAAAATCCCAACTGGGTTCCCCGAAGTTTCAACAATACAGATAGATGAGATTTTTCAGTTATGTATTTTATTTCGATGATCTGAAAGTTGAGACAGATTTGAACAGTTTTTGAGCCTGCTGCCTGCAAAATTGCAGTCTCAAGCTTCTTATCCAAGATTATGTTTATGCAAAATGTTGAATAATGGGTGAATCTAGAGATAGATAGATAGATAGAAACTTTCTCAATGTCAGACTTTAAACTTTCATGAATGAAAATGTTAATGTTGTTATCAATTTTTTTTGCAGTATTTCTTGATATATAGTTAACATTTTTTCACCAGTTCGGAATATCGATCGACAGAACACAGAAACAAAATCGTAAAACTTGGTTTATTTGAATTTAAGCTTCTATCCATGCATGGTTAAAAGAAAGATGTAAAAACTATATATGTCAATAATAGACATTCTGTGACCTAACAATTGCTGAAACTGAGGAGTTCAAAATTAAACCAAAACTTTTCAGGTATGTATTCATTTGGATAATCACAGTATTAATCATGTAAGTACTGCTAATTAAAAGTATTACTGAAAAACAATTAAGCAATTCTCTAGTAGTTATGATTTTAGAAGCAAATGATCCACGGTTACTATTACGTATGTTTTACGAAATCCCAAGACTTTTTCCATGCAAGTCTTTTTGGCCAAATCGCCGTTTATTATAACAGTAGTACGTATAATGGCTGGTTCCACATATTTTATTCATTAAAAAAAAACAACATTTTTCATTTTTATAGTGATAGCATTATTTTTGAAATCGAACCTAATGATGGTTACATCATCTTTTAGATTTAAAATTCAAATCTGGTTCCTTTTCATTTCCATTTTTTTTTTCTTAAAACTTGGTACCATGAACTGTGATTCCATCTTGACAACATAATCACAGGTTAATTATACGCGTAATTATAATAGTTGTAAAGCTAACACGAACCCGCCGGCACTGTTAAGCTGCTAGCTATCATTTTAATTTGATTCCATGGTTCTTAATTCTTAAGCTTTTAATCAACTATATATATATATATATATATATTCCAGTCATAAATCTTGTATTAATAGAGATATAATTAACTCTAGAATCTAGATATATAGAATTTAAGCAACAAGGTCGAATTCAGATTATGACAATGATTAGACGAAATCTCAGTTAATTTTTTTTTAGCTTAAAATCTACATATATAAATGGGTATTATATACATAGATAGATTACTGTCAGTGATTTGGAGTGGTGGACCGTTGGATGGGTCTTGAGATTCAAACAGCATGGAGAATCTGAACTGAAGTACAATCCAAAGGTGAGGAGAAGCCTGCCTAAGAGGTACAAGTTAATTCTAAGCTGTAATTAAAAAGAGTGGAGTCATGGAGAGATAAGATTATTGGGAGATCGCTGAGAGCATGAAATATAGCCGTTAAACAATCCGTACAATGAAGGAAAAAAGATGTTGCAGTTTTTTTCAGGCTATATGGGGTTGGGGTTGGAGTTGGACAAAACTGACATGAAATGAAAGACTTTTGGGGGTACCTAGTCAAATCCTTAATAGCCGTTGGATGATTTTGTCACAATTTTATCTTTCTTGATTTCTTTTCTTCTGACTCTCTGCCTTTTTTCATGTTAATATTCTACTGCTTTTTCAGTTTTTCTCCCATTTTTTGTTTTTTCACTTTTTTTTTGTGCTTCCCATCCTTGTCATGCTTTTTAACTGCATTTGAAAAATTCAAAAGCTAAAACCACCAAACAAACAAAAAAGAAAAACAAATTGTTTATATAATAATTTGGATGACGTGGACAAATTTTGTACACAGAAAAAAAATTGATCATCTTGAGAGTACACCCATCTCGAGAAACATCAGCAATTCTACTTAAAAGTGGCACCATGGTGTACTAGTAATTGACTCTATTTGAGTCCATTATTAATTTGATACGCTGGTTATTTTTGTTTAAAATAAAATTTTAAATGCCAAAGTAGTGTTCCTATGGACCGCCCGACATCAAGGGGCAACCTGCGCTTGATGCCAGGTGATCCACGGGAACACCCTAGCATTTTCAATTTTTTTAAAATCCCCAATGTATCCCACCACCCAACACATTATATATTAAAAAAAAAATTTGTGGGGTGGGTTGCCTGGACACCGCCTGGTGCCCGTTGCCCTACCCCCACACCGCCCAAGCTCGGACTCCCACCTTGCACCGCTCAGCTAAAAATCTGAAGATTGAATTTGGAGACATGTAAATATACCTTACGGTTTCCTCCCATTAGCTAAAATGTAAATACATTGGCTCCAATGTGCAACATTTTATCCACATTTAGCTTATAAAGTGAACCACTGTGGATACCCTTAGAAGTTTTATAATACTTTGATTTTTTTTTTATGAAAATGATAAATAGGATGAAGAGAACATTTTTACAATATATCATTCATTAAACTGTCTCTATCTAGGTCCTAAAAGACAAAATCAGCAGGGACAGAGAATTTAGACTCTCCCATAGTGACATAATTTTGCATCTTACTCAGAGTAGATTTACATTGTAAGAGCAAGTCTAGTGGGGAGGTTGTATCCTCTTGATCAAGTAGTTTTGGGACTCTAGTGGAGTCCCTTAATCACTCTAGTGGAGTTCCTTAATCCCTTATCATAGATCGCTTTCCACTGGAATAAGGATCCTTAAAGAAGAAAACGCTCATTGGATAAGCACAACGCTCATTGGATAAGCACTAACGATTGTGCATGGGTTTTTTTTTATTCCTATTTATAGAAAATCTATTCATCTGGCTTACTTTTCCAATTTTCTTTCCTTAAAAAATAAAAACAAATTTTTTCTCTCTCAAATACTTAGGGCCCGTTTGGTTCGCGATTGGAAAATATGTTTTCAAAAACTAATTTGCACCTAAACTAATATGCATTTTGTACTACATCCAAAACTGTTTTAGGATTTACAATAAAATCATGTATGATTTTACAAAACAAAAAATGTTGTTTTCTTTGTTTTCAATAAAATCATTTAGGATTTTATAGTAAAGTCAAAAAAATAATTTTAGATGTGATATAAAATGTAGTTAATTTAGGTGTAAATTAATTTTTAAAAATAAGTTTTCCAATCGCGAACCAAACGGGCCCTTATACTTTCTCTATCTTTTTCAATCCTTTTTTAATGGATTATTCAGTCCCTAGGATCTATTTTACCATTTACCACTAGATTTTCCCTAATCCACTTTCCATGGTTAGAGGTTTGGAAAGGGGTTTTCTTTTCTTGGATGATTATTTTCTCTGTAATAATAAAAAAAAATTTATCCTAATAAAAAAATCAACTCAACTCCTTTTGTGGGCTACCTACCTTTGTCATTTTATGTGTCAAATTGTTTTTTTTTAGTGTCAACTGTCTCCATATGCAATCCATGAGTCTTTTCATGACTTTAATAATTATCTTACTTTGGGACATAATTTGTTTAAGGGTCCTGTTAACATGTGCACTTAGGGCACACGATAAGGTTATTTTTGAAGGAATTTTTTTACAAGTTAGAAGTCTTTAAATCAGCTGAATTTTTGTAGACATAATATTATCATTATTTATAAGATGTCCACAAAAAATCAACTCAATTAGAAATATCTAACCCTCCAAACAAATCACTTTAAATGTCAGCCGTTCATTCACACTATTAAAGTCTAAATTAAGTGTTCGTGGTGCTAGAGGGTGCTAGAGGTCTCCGATTGAGCTGATTTTTTTAAATATGATCCAAATAGTATAAATAACATACATATAAAAAATTCAGCCCATTTGAACAAACTTAAGAAACTAAGCAAAACACAAAACCTAAAAGCTTATCATGTGCCCTTAGGGCACATGTTAACAAAATCCTTTGTTTAAAACACTCGGTCTGCAAGACCCCAGACCAACACGAATTGGATTATATTAAAGCCAGTTTTAAAGGCTTTTTTTATTTTTTTTTATAGAATTTTAACATTTGAATTTCAATTTGTTATCCTGCCGTTTTTATATTGTTTTTGGGTCTTGTTAACGTGTGCCCTTAGGGCACATGATAAGGTTGTTTTCGAAGGAGTTTTTTTGCAAGTTCGAAGTCTTCAAATTAACTGAATTTTTGTAGATATAATATTATTATTATTTATAAGATGTCCACAAAAAATTAGCTCAATCAGAAATATCTAACCCTCCAAACAAATCACTTTAAATGTGAGCCGTTCATTCACACTATTAAAGTTTAAATTAAGTTTTTGTGGTGCTAGAGGGTCCTAGAGGTCTCCGATTGAGCTGATTTTTTTAGATATGGTCCAAATAGTATAAATAATATACATATCAAAAAATCAGCCCATTTGGACAACCTTAAGAAGCTAAACAAAACACAAAACCTAAAAGCTTATCATGTGCCTTAGGGCATATGTTAACAAAATCCATTATTTTTAGCTGATTTTCTCATTTTCCTAACATTATTATTTTCGAACATAAACCATTGAAAATGACGTTTTATTTGTACTTAGAAAAGTCATTTTTATGACAAAATAAGTTGAAAAATTAACTCAAACAAATTATTGTTATAAACGATTTATTGGGTAAAAAACGGTCACTTTGAAGTATTAACAGTCTTTTAGGCAAAAAAACGATCAGATATCTTTGGTCCTTTTTCCATCTCTACAACTGCTCTACCTGCATTTTCGTGAGATAAAATAGAAGACAGATTTTTTGGGTTCAATTTTGTGAATAGTGTTTTGGGTTAAAAAATCTGTATTTCATCATGGAACCAATAAAAAGACGGTTTGGGTTTTAGACTTTTTAGAACAAAATTTTTTAGATCATGCTTGGATAATCAAAATGTAATCACATTCTTCATAATGCGATTTTAAAAATAAGTGGGAATTGCAAACCCACTTTTTTTTCTTTGAGTTTTTTATTTTCTAATTTTTAAGATATAGTACTTGTGAAGAATACGAATCCAAACTTTTCAGGTGAATTAAATATTTTTGAAAATACATACGATTCTATTTCTGTCATCTAAGCACGACCTTAATCTGCACCGAATGAAACATTGATACATGATTTGGCTACCAGGCCAGCTCCTAGTGTACATAATGTTTCCATTAAAGAGAAAGATGATCAAGAAGGAATTGAGGATACCTAATTCTTGGAGTACTCGATCTTGTACGTGTATGTCAGTATGTGCCAGATTATATAATTGATAGTGTTTAATGTTGTTGACAGTTTAAACCTAGGCTTATTTATCGTTCCCAACGAATTATTAATCTCATAAAAATAAATTTATCTTTTAAAAAAATTTATATATGTATTCTTTTGAATATAATCATTTGGTCAGCATACAAAGGTAATAACTAATGAGTCGGCTTACAGCCTTAAATATACAGGTTGTGTATACAGGCTCTTGTGGGGCTCACGTGAGGTCGATCTAAGGGCTGAGATTTTGTAGAGATGTTCTTCCCACCATGTAAATCAACTTCACCAAAAATCAGTTTATTCTAAAACTTCTAACCCTATCAAAAATTGAAACTTTTTCTCATCGTTCATTTTTCACTGTTAATTTTTAAACAACTTCTAATCAATGTTTGATGGGGTTAGAAGTTTTAGAATAAACTAATTTTTGGTGTAGTTGATCTACGTGGTGAGGAGAACATCTCTACAAAATCTCAGTCCTTAAATCGACCTCGAGTGGACCCCACAAGAAGCTGTACAGAGAACGTGTATATTTAAGGTTATAAGCCGATCCGGACTCCTAACTAATTGATTTATTTATATATTTATTAAGACATTGAACATTCCCAAACGAGACTCACAATTTGTAGGGTCAAAAAGTGGTCCTTGTTTGAAATATTTGTAAATCTTCTCATTCAATTATTCAACCAAGCGCGTCCATCATGTTAACAGTGGGTCCTACTAAATACTAATTATTATCATTTTTTGTTATTGTTATTATTAAATCTAAGAAATACTAATACCGTACTGATTCATCAATTAATGCCATGTGGCATTATAGTGGGTCAAGTACGCACTAATTAATAAATCTGTTAAATCATGAATTTATGAGTAAAAAAAAAAAAAAACTAGAATTGAGTAGGAAGGCCGCCCGCCAAATCTTCCCCCTTACTTTTCCACTTGATTTAGGGCAGGGCAGGCCAATTAATATTTTTAATATATTATTCCATAAAGCTTTTTGGACCTACAGATTTATAAAATTGGTGCCAGATGTTTATGTGGTAGGGTGGGATCCACTGCTTTTTTTCTTCCAAAAATATTTTGAGGGAGTTTCAACTTATGTGGTAGTGGGACCCATCATGTCACATAAGCGTCGGGCAATTGTTTTGTAAGTCTGTCGGTCCACAAAGCAGTACTCTATATTATCTAAGTATTATGGAGAGGGATAAGAGCTACATTAGGTTTTACAGCAGAACCTACAACAAGATACATTTATGAAATTCACACATTTACCGTTAGATTCACTTATTATAGAAATAGTTGTAGAAGTTGTTATACATTTAGCATTATTCTCTAGAAAGAAAACAAATAGAGATTATGGGGAAGAATAGGAAAAAATGCAACTCAACCCCAATAAAAGCGTGCACCATAGCTTTCATAATTGTTGTGATAATTGAATAGAACTACACATTGAAGTCTTTGTTTTTAAGAAACTTTAGGGCCTGCTTAGTTCGTGATCCAAAAACTTGTTTTCAAACTAATTTACACATATAATAATATACATCTTCTATTACATCTAAAACTGTTTTATGATTCATAATAAAATCATGTAGGATTTTGTAAAACAAAAAAGTATTAGTTTTATATATTTTCAATGAAATCATATAGGATTTTAAAGTAAAGTCAAAATATAATTTTAGATGTGATATAAGATATAGTTTAGTTTAGATATAAATTAATTTTTTAAAACAAGTTTTTAGATTGCCAACCAAATAGGCTCTTATATACTTAGTAAAGTTAAGTTGGGTGATTTTATTAGGCTCTGGAATAGCGTCAATTTTTTCATGAAAGTCACATCGTAAAGGATAATCTATTATATATATATATAGTAGAAACCCTGGGTCAAAAAAACCCTCACCGTCAGCTCACGGTAAAAAAAACCCACTCTATTACGCAATGGTACTTTTAACTCCTCCTCTCCTCTCTTTCAAGCTCCTTCACAAGCACCATATGTGTCACTCATTAATTCTCTTTAATAGTCATTTATCATGTTAATTAAGATAACCAAAAAAAAACTNAAAAAATTTAATTTAAAATAAAAAATAATATAAATAATTTTTTTTCTAAAAGCGTTGCCCGTGCATAGCACGGGCTTAAAGAACTTGTTATAATGAAAAGTTGGATTAAATGTTGCGGAAATGTTTGATGGGCACTATTCCGGTTAGATGTAAACTTGCATCTATTATGACAATGAATTAGTGCACTAAATTCTCTGTCAGTCATCTTCAAGAAACTCTATGCCATGAATGCTCTCATGTTGACTAGACCTAAATGGTAACACCATCTTTGATTGGATTAAATTATAGTCAAATCAAATCCAATCATAATTCATATCCTTGAATCTCTTTAAAAAAAAAAAAAATTCATATCCTTGAATAATTCAAAAACAAAACAAAAAAAACTATATGATTTTTCTTGGGAATAGTAGTATATATTTTCATAATAATTTTACAATGAGTCGAATATAGATATAAATAAGAAGTAAAAAGAGTGTAAATTAATATTCGTAATTTTAAAAAATAAAAAAAGAAATTATATAACTCATCTCTTTAAATAAATTTACTCATAAAATAAAGCCATTTATCTAATCTTAATTACAAATTACAAGTCTCCACAAATTGTCACAAAGAAAGAAAGAGAGCTAGTGAGAGAAAGAAAGAGAGAGAGAAAGGGGTCCAAAAGAACAATACAATACATGCATTTTAGTGGAACTTGAGGCTGGTCAAGACGTTGTTGTTGACTGGATCAGCCAAGTGGTCCAACAGGTTCTGGTAAGGTCCAACTCCTGTCACTAAACCTTGAATAAAGTAACCCAAGATGGCCAACATAGCCAACCTCCCATTCTTTACCTCCTTCAATTTCAACTCCTTCATTGATTTCTCATCCTTCCCAAACCCTAGTGGGTTAAAGAAAGGTCCACCTGGGTATGCCGGGTCACCCGACCCACCCAAACCCTTCTCCAAACCCAAGAAATATTGCTTGCCCATAGACCCGGGTTTGGCCCAGTCCTGGAATCTCCTGTGCTCTGCAAATCCCATTAGAGCCATCTCCAATACAAATAGTGTGTATGGATCTGCCCAGTAAGGGTATGTTCCGGCAGGGGGAATCACGCCGGTTTTGAACCATGGGAGGGCGGTCTCGGCCGGAATTAGTCCGAGCTTGCCAAGGATCTCGGGTGCAATTGCGCCTACAGCACCTAGCATGGCAAAACGTCCATTGATGATCTCACCATAGGCTAGCCATTTTGGTTCAATGAAACCTCCTGTTCCTTCAGGATCCGAAAGGCCAAGTGGGTCGAACCCGAAATCACCAGGGAGACTGTAAAGGTGATCAATTTGCCATCCAAGTGTGCATGTTAGTTTAGATCAGTGCAAGTACGTAAAACACGTGCATAAGAAACAACATTTGTAAACCGGTTCTGGTTCCATCGGATACCAAAGTACCCAAAACGGGAACCGGTTGGTTACAATACTAATGGTTTCAGTTCCTAACTCCAATTCTGCTACTCAAATATGTGGAACCGGTTGGAACCAGAAAAATTGGTTCTGATTTGGTTTGGTTCTTAGGTAAACAGTTGGTTCGGGTTTAAAGATGAATCCCACAATTGGATATCAGGACCCAAGTCTTGAAAACTAGGGCATTTGAGCCTCCAAATGGTCTCTAATGCAATTGCTAGGTTATGTAGAATTCTAACATGTGCAAGGTGGGTTTACCTGCCGTCTAAGTAAGATAGGCTCTGTTTGGATGCAAACCAAAGCTGTCTGTCTGCTCCTTGCTGAAAATACAAACAATTTTTAAATAAATAAATCCATACAATTTGAGATTATTAATCAGAGATTCAGAATAAATATCAATGAATTGCATACATAACTAATTTATGTGAAATAAAAAGAGAACTTTGTAAATACAAAGAGAATCCAAAATTATCATCTTTTAATTAAAAAGAATAAAAAAAAATAGAGTAGTATTTTTCTAGTTTCATTGTAGTTTTGTCATTGAAATTTTTCAAAGAAATTAATGAAAAATCCAACCTAGAATTTTTTATTTTCTTTTTATTTGGATGATCATTAATAATCATTTGATTTCCATCTCATATATTTTTTTTTAATCAGAACTTCCATCTCATTTCTTTCTTTTTTTTTTGCATGCATGTCAGCATGCATGTAATATAATATCAAAAGAGAAATCTAACAGAAATAGATTCCTGCTGCCATCATGACCCACCCAACTATATACTCTATCAAACTAACATAGGTAACCTAACAACAATAATAATCTATTATTATTTTTTATTTTGCTAAAAAAACTGCAAAAACAGTTGTTGAAGTCTTTTACAGCAAAAGATTTACCAGCTTAACAGGCCAAATAAGTAATTTTTTATTTTTATTTTTTATGATCTTGCCAAGAATTACAAAAACAGGCTGAAAGTCTTTAGTTTACAGCAAATTTAATTAAGACAAACCTTAACAGGTGGTGTAGAAGCTGCTCTAACAACAAATGAACCCTTCCTTGAAGAAGATCCAACATTAACAGTTGCATATTGAAGGGGTCTTCCTTTGAAAAGCTGTCTTGCAGCCTCCATTGAAGAAGATGAAGAAGTCAGAGATGAGGAAACCAGAGTTTGGGTTGCCATTGTTACCCCTCTTCTTTCTTTTTTTTTTTTCTTCCTTTTTAGTGTACCAAAGTTGGGTTTTTGAGGAGTGAGATTTGAATCCAACTAAAACAATGAGGTTAAAGAATAGTGGGAAATCTTAGTGGATATGATGTGGCTGGATTAGGTGATGATGTTGACCAACAAGAGACTGACATGTGGCATGTTGCTTGGATAAGGGATCTTGAGATTTTTTTTAGGGTTTGAAGGTGCTCTGCCAGTTGGAGGTGCTGTGAACCATTTACTTGGTGTCTGGCTCTTAGATTAGTAGTAGGTCCATCTAGATTTTGTTGAGGCTTATTTGTTCTTCTTCACTCAAATACTTGTGGACCTTGTGGTTTGTATGAAGAAGTAAAAAGAAAATAGTAATTGGATGATATAATAGGGATGATGATAGAATGTAACACCTTTAATGTGCTGCACAGATACAACACTGCAAAATACCAAAAGTGTTTGCATCAAAGCTTACTTCTATGTTGGAGAAAATTTTCCAAGAAAAATTAATTAATATTCATTTGTTTTCTTATATTTAAATATTTTACTGCTCATGATGGGAACCTTCAGCCAACTTTGGTCCCTAGGTTTTATAAGATTAAATTAGTAGGGATAGTCTTACAAAAAAGAATGAATTGGTAGGGATTGAGGAGGAGAAAGTCAGGTCCAGCAACCCATTAAATCTGAAAATATTTGAGAGGATGTATGTCCACCTTAAAATTTATTCCATCTTATGCTATTGCATTTAGTAACCGAAACCTTGGTATAGGGGTGATGCTCTCGCTCCGAAACCTCGCGCTCTCGCTTTGAACTACGCTCCCGCTCTGAAGGTATTTTAGAACTAAGAACATTTTTTAATCGGCCACTCCAACGCTCCCGCTCCCACCATTCATTCCCGCTCCGACCCGCGCTCTGATTACTTAGGTATGGCATTATGTGCTGGAAAAAACCCTAACAACTGAGTTTGATTGTTTTACCGATTATTTCGTTGAAAGCCATATATATATATGAGAATGGATCGGCTTACAATCTTTTATGGCCCACATGAGGTTGATCTCAGGGCTGAGGTTTTGTGAGGATGTTCTTCTCATCATGTAGATCATCTTCACCAAAAATCGGCTCATTCTAAAACATCTAGTCCCATAAAAAATTGATCGGAATTTAATTAAAAATTAACAATAAAAAATTGACGATGATAAAAAAGAGTCAATGTTTGATGGGGATAGAAGTTTTAGAATGAACTGATTTTTTGTGAAGTTCATCTACATGGTGAGAAAAACATCCCCACAAAACCTCAGCCCTTAGATCAACCTCATATAAACCCCACAAGAGCATGTACACATAAGTTGTATATATAAGGCTATAAGCCAATCCGGACTCTATATATATAAATGACATTTTTTACCACAACCCTTCAGATTAATTAGGCCAAAAGTTTTGTTTGCATGTTTTAGTTGTGTTAAGGACTTCAAAGACTTCTTTTCAAACAAATAGTTTACGAGGACCAATTGGAAAGTCATTTAACCTTTCCATAAGGCCAAAAACGACTTATATAACTTAATGATGGAATTTAAAAAAAAAAAAAAAACCAACACTTTATGGTGTTGGCTTATTAGCTTAATATATACATTAAAGAAAGAGATAAAATTATATTCAAACAAAATCGTCGTCAAAACTCATTCTTTTAAATATAATGAGAATATACAAATACCTCTAACATGGAGAGAGTTTAACAATACCAAAAAACCAACTCAACACAGCCAAAATAAAGAATGTTAACCAGATAATACAAGATCTTAAAGCTTTTTAACAGCAATTTGTACACCCAATTTACAAGGGGGTGTCCAACACCTCCACTAACCAGCCGTCAAATGTTATACGGTCAAAAGATGGCTAGGGTTGATCGTATTAACACCCGGAGATAGATGATTGGAGTTGTTAGATACCAACTTGTAAAGTGGGTGTACAAAATCACTCTCCACAAGGCAAGTTTTTAGCCCTAGGGACTTTTGTCATTGGCAAAGGTTAACTTCTGTCACACCACTCTTTCATTTACAAGAATATATTTAACTGTCACTGAAAACTGAAAATCCAACACAAAAGGGGTTTTGGGGGTGAGAATGGACGAGAGCATTGTCCATATGTTTGCAGTCCAGATAATCCTATTTCAGATGGATGCTCTGGATTGGCCAAATCATTCCATCCAAATGGCAGTAGCTTCACAAATGCCGAATACACAAGTTACTAAAGAGAAGTAGGAAGTAAATGGAAAAGCAGAACCAACATTGTCAGCAATACTCATCATCTGCTCCTTCAATAATTTCATTTCAGGTCCAAAGACAACCATTGTTCCAAATCCCATGATTCAGTAACATGAGATGTGAGGAAGTGAAGCTTGCATGCTTGAGTCAGAACAAAAGGGGAAAAAAAAAGAAAGAAATATAATGTTACCCTAAATTAGTACATTATTGTAAGCTATAATAAGTATTTGACAGCGCCACCATAAATAGAACAATTTATCCAAACCCAGAGCTAGATTTCTTCATCTTTCTAGTGACGGTGGTGGTGGTGGTGACTGTCGTGGATTGGAGTGATTTTTGGCTTATATTGCCATACTATTTTTTTTTTTTAATGAGCAGTGTCATACTACTTTAAGCAAGTAACTTAAAAATCATACCCAAAAAAGGAAAAAAAAATCGCAGTAAAATTGTTAAGAATGTTTTATCTAGTACTAAAAAGTATATAGAGGATCGAAATGTAACCATCGTCTAAATGTGGTGGGGTGGGTAAGGACTTGAAATAAAATGAGATGCCTATACAATTAATTTACTAGTTCAAGAGGGGCAAAAAGGAACACCCTTGCATGAAGAACTAGCTAAAGAAAATTTCTATTACAAAGTAAGAGACCACCTGAGTTTATTCTCTCCCGTTGCCTCCAGTTTTCGAGGAAACGAGATTCATTGTGTTGAAGCTGGAGATACTCATCCATATCAAACCACGAATCCCTTGGTTCGCTATCTGCTTCTCTATATCTGCTGCTTGTCACATCTCTATAAATTACAGAAAGGCTATCACCTCCAGGGCTCCAACTCCCATGACTGCTGATAAAACAATTGCTCTTGTTGTATTCAGTGCTCATTTCCTGAACAAGTTCATGACCAAAGAGAACATATAAATTGTCAAGTAAGATATTAGTATGGAAATAAGCAATTAGATCGCGTATACATGGATGTGAAAGTACATCTGAATATTATTGTGAAAAATTGAATGTCTCATTTCTGTCAGGAGCCTTCATTGAATTAACTAAGAGAAGTCATTTTTCACTAGGCAATTACATCATATAGAAGGGAAAAAGCAATTGTCAACACCATCTATACATGGTGAACGTCGGGGTTCGGCAACATGAATCTATTTCACCAAATGGAGAAAAGAAATGGAAAAACATGATCTGGTAAGGAATTGTAGTTGCTACTAGCATCGAGAAACGAAGTCATTAGTGTTACTCTACAGACACAAAATGCACTTGGATTGAAAATGAGACTGAGTAGCTGAAAATTCCCAGAAACTCTAGAATTAAGAAAAAATGTACTAAAAAAACAGCACTAAAAATGATACAGTATGTCCATGCATTGACAGTCAATGTAGCTTAAGTAGAGATAGGAAAAAGTGCTGCAGAGCCTCCACTCTTTTGAATGTTTTATTGCTAAACCCAGTATTATCAAAGGAGGAGAGCTGCAGAAGTGGCCTAGCCCTTCTTGGTCTGCTTGCTTGCGGCCCTGTTGGATGCCCTGCATCAGGCTCCCTGTCAGAAATTGAACTCACCTCCTCGAGTTCACATAAAAGCAACGAGGTTCCTCAGGATGAATATATGTGATATGTCAGAATTCAGAACCATTAAAAGTATTAGAGAACGTCATGTACTCATGTCAGTTGGCAACTTCACCACATAGACATTGTCGTTGATAACCCGGTATACTCGACTGGCCTGTACTTCTTTTTGGTCAATTATTATACGTCCTTGACGGAAACAGATTCCTTCGGAGGACAACCAGAACCAAATCACCAATATTAATTTTCTGTTCCCGTCTATGCTTATCTGCTGTGGTTTTATAAGATGCATTCGCTGCCTCTAAGCTCTCCTTAACTTCCCCATGAATCTTCCTGACTTGCTCTGCAGAATTTTTGTTGTCACATTATATCCAGGAAGTCGAGGCAGGGGTACTAATCCAATGCAGGTCTTGGTTTGGCTGTATAGACTACTTCAAATGGTGCTTTGCCGGTTGAGACCTTCGACATGCTATTATAGGCGAACTCAGTTTGTGAAAAGGCTACATACCATGTCTTCGGTCTTTCTCCACACAAGCATCGCAGCATATTTCCCAGAGTTCAATTGGTTACCTCCCTTTGTCCATCCATATGTGGATGACTTGCACTCATCTTAAGAGTTGTATCATACAGCTTCCACAAATTTCTGGAAATAACTCTGAAATTTTGCATATTTGTTTGATACAATACTCCTTGGTAACCCATGTAAATGAACGATTTCCTTGAAAAATAAATTGGAGATATTTGAGGCATTGTCCATTTTCCTACAAGCAACAAATGGGCCATATTTTAAATCTATCCACGACCACAAGGATTGAATCCATTCTTCTTTGATTTCATGGGATTCCGAGGACCAAGTCCATTAATAGATCTTCCCAAATTGTTTCGGGCACCGGCGGCGGCAACAGTTTGTATAGGCCTGCGTTTTGTGCTTGCCCTTTAGTGATTTGACATATCTGACATCTCTCAACTATTTTCCCCAAATCACTCCACATATGAGACCAAAAATACCTCTCTTCAACCAGCCTGACTGTCTTATCTCTTCCAAGATGCCCTACTTTGTACAGCTCTCTGATAATCTTTTCCCTAAAGGAGTTGTCGGGGATACATAGCTGATTTCCTTAAAACAAATACTCCTCCTATATGTGGAAATCTTGTACAGGGCATCCTTCACTTGCCATCCATATTTCAGAGAAATTCTCATCCTCCTCATATAGTTCTTCTAAACATTATATTCCACTTACTTCGATCCTTAATACTGTTAGGAGATGGGCGCTCGTACTCAAGGTGTTGGCCACTCGGATCAAATTCAATTACTTCTCTCCTATCGTAAAATTATTTCCACAAGACATTTTGACATGTTATTTATCTTAGACTCCTAGTTTCAAGAGAGCATCATGATTATGGCTATTAAATCAGCCTATCAATATTGTAATGAGATATTTTTGTTTTGATGGCTGATATGGAATCAGAAAACTGGATAATGGACTCTAAGGAAAATTATTATTTATTATATTATGCAGTTGGAGACTCATAAGTAAGTGTTTTGCCATCTTTTGTTAGACAAGATCATAAAAAAATGAGCCCAGCATCTTATAGTTTGTTTTCACTAGGACTGGCTACCATTCTCCTTTTCTCGGTATGTATACTCAGTATGATCCCACACCAGAGCTAAGATTCATGAATCTGTATTCAGTGTAGAAGTAGAGAGAGCCTCCTTCTGAATAAGGAAGGTTTTGGTTATCTGAGTTATGCACCACATGGTGGTCTGACATGTTCAGGACTTAGCAAGAGAGAAAAGATCAGTAATTAAAACTGCGTAAGACAACAGGTATGCTTAAACAATTCCATTAAAAAAAATGTTTCATCAATTTTACTTATTGTGAGAAGTTCTACGAGCTTAAAAAATCATGCCAAGGCTTTATAATACACAAAAAAAAAACCACATAAAAGATCTCAGGATAGTATAATAGAACAAATGACAGTCAACAGACTTAAAGGATTTCTTGCACACGGAGCAACAACAATGAAGGCTAAAACCCTATTGATCAGGTGGCCAGTCATTAACACTTCATAAAGCAGGGCCAATGTGGTATTTCTGGACTTATTAGGAAAGCATGTAGGGACCCACACGATAGCAGACCCTCAAAGAAATATTTCACTCCGAAGACGCTTACAAAAATAAAAAGGATAATTTTGAAACCTTGAGGAGAAAATGGAGGAAGTAGTTTGATGTAAACCATCCATAAGTCCAAGAAAAACAAACTAAATAACAGGTTATGTAATTTTGAATAAGAAAAGAAATTTGTTTCTAAAAATATCAGTATGTTGTTAATTACCTGAGCTGTATCATTTAAGTTATTTCCTGGTGTCACTGGCACCTTCGGCGTACTCTTGCATAATGCAGGAGAACCATCATTACTGGTCTCCCACTGCAACCAAGGCAGAACAACCCCATCCATTTCATTTTGAAGAGAAGTAGATTTTGTGGGAGTTCCAAAGTTTTCTGTCTCTTCAAAATGAATTATAGGTTCCCTTGACTTTGCCCTTCCTCCAAGCTTAGAACTTGCATCACTTCTTTCTCCATCAAGTGAAGAAATATCGGTATCTTCAACATTTGAAATGAAGCCCTCAAAATATTTCTCTGCCTCTTCAGTCAAGCACTTGGACATCCTACTTCTGTCATTGCTCCTCTGATAACATTACGAAACAAGAAAGATCAAAATTTTGGGGAAGAGAACTTCTTATACCATAAAAAGAAAAGGGTTATGTTTACCATTGTTACCACCATATACTGTAGGTCTTAAAAAGGAAAAAAGAAAAAAATGCAGTTCTACACTTACAACATAGGTGAGGAATAAAGAAAGTTCTACCTTTCTAGCACGTGATGGCTTCTGTGGAATAGCAGTACTCTTTGGATCAGGTAGTAAGTCTTTAACAATCTTAGAGAGCTCTCTACCACGTTGCTCTTCTTCCACTATCTCAGCTAAAAGATCCTGTTTACGCTTCTCTGACTGATACATGTGGAGAAATACCAATCATATTTACTGGGTAAAGAAGAATATAATCTCACCAACAGAAAGACCAATAATTAAAAGTTTTCTGTTTTCTTGTCTGCAAACCAATCCAATATTCTGAAACTTTATGAAATGGATGATCTATATTTTTTCTCTTATATACCATATTTATAGTGAAAATAAAAAAGAAAATGACAACTATGTTCTATAAACACCACAGACAAATACATGGCCCAGAAGGAAAAGGAGAAACATTTAAAAGCTCCCACTGAAGCTGCTCTCCTGGATTAAGAATGAACTCAACAGATTATTGAAGTCTTCATATAAAGGGACTTCCTTCTTGGCTGTTCAAAAGAATATAACAGACCAGATACACTCATGATCATCCAATCGAGAAATCTAGGAAATTCTCTGGGAAAAGTCCATTATAATGGATTCCACCCACTCACATATATGGAAACATTTGGATCAACTACACAATCCCCTGGATACTAATAGTATGTGTAGTACAGATCAGTAGTACAGGCTCTTAGGACGCGAGATGAAGGAGCATGACACGGCAAGAAGATACTTACTGAAGGATATTAGAATTATAGACAATACCTGTTCCAGCCTTGTAGCATAATTCTCTCTGATCAAGGAAACGGCCTGAAGAACATTAGAGTTGTTTGACTGCAAGAGATCACTGTTGGCTAAATCAGAGGGCTTTGTTTTCACCATGACCTGCAGATATGATGCAGAAGCACAGTAAACGTCAGCAAAAAACTGAGGGGAAACACTTCATCTTACACTCCAAGGTCAAGAGAGATCCATGTTGGGAAGCAGGATTAGATATGCTAATTGCTACATACTTGTTCAAGCTCTGTCCTTATCTCGTGAACAGCAGATCTAAGTTCTTTCCGCATGACTTCATACAGACCAGTCTCCACTCCATCCCCGGTAGGATGCTCTGACTGAACATGCAGCAAAAAATAGTCAGAATTTTGAGAAAGACTACAATTTTCTTTCCAGTGAGATCAAAAAGTTTAAATGTCAGGATTTGTTGACAAGGTGATCATTTCCAGAGTATCATAAAAAGATCCATAAAGTTTCTTCATATTCAGCTGTAATTTAACAAAAAAAGAAAAAAGAAAAGAAAGCAATCTAACCTTTTTCTGTGCATAAACTGCTCGTATTGTCCTCTCAGACTCACTTTTACCAGAACGAGCATCCCGTGATTCATCATCAGTTAGCGCAGAAGATTGGCTCTGAAAGGTTCAAGTATGTCCTTTTAAGTTGGCCTCACTTCTAGGGATAAGCTCTTAATCTCTTATTAAACAAGCTCTCAAAGACAGACCAACAGAATCAACATAAAGGGGAAAATAAGGTTAGCAACTCAAGTACTAGAATTGGGCAGTTTTTTCTTTTTTTTTATCAGAAAAGACTGGACAGTTCTTCAGTCTCTCCATATACCAACTTCCATATTCTCCTCAACTAAGTTATGAAAACCCTTCTTTGCCTCCCTTAGGAAAAAAAGGGTAATGAAAACTCAATTACCTAAGGCTAAGTCCTAACAAGAAGAAAATGATCAGACCTCAGTAATTATATGAAATGAAAAAAATTCTTACGGAGTAATCATCATGTGCTTTTGATAAATCTTTTTGACTCATCGACCTTCTCAAGACACGTTGATGGTTGGTAGCTGTTGGCTTATGGATTGAAGGTCTCTGGTCATTCACTGTTCTGGAACTTTTCAGACTCGCATGATTATTTGAATTAATAGAATGATCACTCTGCCATTAGAACAAAGAAGAAAACTGGGTTAGTGTCCCGTATATATATATGAATACAATAAGAAAGTGAACATACAAATAGTACGGATCAATGGGAAAATATGTGTTTTAGCTTCATCTGAGGTTGCATATAATACAAGTACTATAATTCCAAAAATAAAACATCATCTATACCAATACAAAGCAGAAATGTCAAAATGGAAAGGGCGTGACATAAAAGTGATGTGCAGCATCTTTCAAGTTCAATGATAACAGAAAATAAAAATAATGATGTTAAAACGAAAAGGACACGGCATAAAAAAATAAATAAGTACTGGTTTATGCACATTTCAAAGGCAACTACTAAGGATGGAACACTTGCCTACAAAATATCAGCTAGTCCAGATAACAAATCAGACACGTCGGAATGAAAATGGCATGATATAAAATTGATACGTATTATCTGTTCAAATTCAAATACGTAAAGAAGGGTTTTGCTATCCTTAATTAGAAACTTAGAATACTTAAGAGCATGGAATTGTAAGCTGATAAGACCTCAATAGTTTCAATGATGCATCAGCTACATAGCAAACAAATGTGAATCTTCAGTTTTGTACTTGCCTTTGCTTATCTTCCAATTTACAACCATTTTTTTCTCTTTGATCAGTCAGTTGAAGACCATGTTTTACTATGTATTCTTGAAAGCCTTAAACTCATCATAGTCTTGTTCTTTTTTTCAGTGGATCTCAATCTTCTTAAGAGTTTGGTAATATCATTAACGAAGTTGCTGCCACTGATTATGACCTAATCTATTTTGCAGAAAATAAAAGATTCATTTTTCACTCAGTACATTGTCACTATTGATGGAATTATACAAAAGGCGTGCTATTCTAACTAAATAAACCCTAACCTACCAAATTCAAATCTTTTTCTTCTATCAAAGAATCAATTAATCATAACAAGTTCAAATCTTTTTCATTAAACACAAAAATAAATTTAAAATTCATCAAAGAACAAAATAAAATACATGAAAAACCAAAACAAAACCCACCTCTGAATCGCTAAATTGATACTTAGCAACGGAAACAGAACGTCTTCTCCTGGAATTATCAACTCCCTTGTTTGCCAAGCTACTCTCTACAAAGTTCTTCCCATCACCTGTTCGACCATGTTGCCTAGAAACCGACCTTCCCCGCCTGTTTGCAGTAGTCCCAGCCATAGAAGGGTTAATACCAGAACTTCGACGAGCTGACCTCCCTCTATCAATTTCTCTCTCATCCGAATCTTTCAAAGGAAAGAACTCACTAACAAGATCATCAAGACTAATTTCAGGAAACCCCGATCCTCTCTCTGTATTCACGAATCTACCTCTAGGTACCGGAAGCTCATCAGAGTCTACCTCAGTGAAACGACCGGAAAACCGGCTAAGACTCCTGGAACGGCGATGAGAACCAGTTCGATTAGAAGAACCGGCATCATTGGTGGTGGAAGGGGAACCGATCGAAGATCTCTTGGTTGTTGATTTGAATGCTGAAGTAGCCATAGCTTATCTGATGGAGTTTGAATCAAATGAAGAAATTTGGATTGAACATTATTTTTTCTAGGGTTTCTGTAAGAATAAAGTTTTTTTAAGGTTTTGATCTGAGTTTTGAAAGGGTTTTTCAAGAAGAAGAAGAAGAGAGGAAGAAATGATATATGTGTGAATAAAGAAAGAGAAGGGGGAAGGTGAGAATTGAAGAAAGAGACAGAAATTTTTTATTTTTAGGCGAGGAGTTTGGCGGAGAAATCAAATTGAATTTCCGTGATTAGCTTTTTTTTTCCAACGGACGTACCATTTTTAAAGTTTTTAACTTAATACCCTTCATTTTTCAATAAATTACGCATATAACCATTTGGTGATTGAATTTTTTTGTTTTTTGAATTTTTTTTTGGATAATTTAGTTTGAGCGGTGTTACGGACACTACCATTTTGTATCCCTTGTAACCTTTGATAAGGGCTATCCCCTAATTTTTAAAAATGTTTCAGTTGTATCCCCTTTTATTTGGGGGTAGCACACCCCTAAAAAATATAAAATAATAAAAATAAAGGAGATCGTCCAATGCATCCATTATGACTTTAATTCAATCTGTTTAGTCCACTAAATTTTATATGAGTCTATTTAGTCCAAAAATAAAATTTAGACAGATCTGTCATAACTAATTAGTTTTGGAAATCAAAATTTGATCGAATAAGAATCTATGTTTCTCTCTCTATATTAATAAGCTTACTTTGCTGTTTTCGATCTTCAATTGTTTCCTTTGCTTCGATTGATCGATCATTCACCAGTCAACAAAAGATCTTGATGATGATGAGAGAGAAAGAGAGAAAGATAGTTTCTACCATCACCACCGAGAGAGAGAGAGAGAGAGAGAGAGAGAGAGAGAGATCGACATAGATAAGAGGGGAAATATAGGAGATAGAGAGAAGAGAATAAGAGAGAAATGGAGAATGATCTAATTAGGAAAAAAAGAGAAAGGGAAAAGAGAAAAAAGAAAGAAAAGAAGGAAAAGAGAGGATATAGAGAAGTGAGGGACGTGAGAGAGAGAGATAAAAGAAAGGAAAGAGAAAAAAGAGAAAAAAAAAAGAGAAAGAGATAAAAGAGAGAAAAGAAAAAATTCAACATAGATCTATGCAAAAACTTTTTTGCAAGAACTATGCAAAATCATGTTTCACAGATGATTTTGCATAGATCTATGCAAAAATGTTTCACATAATGATTTAGCATATGCAAAAATATTTTTGTAGATCTATGCAAAAATATTTTTTGCATGAATATATGAAATTCGAATTTTAGTTGAAGAGATATAACATTTTAAAGTTTAAAAATAAAAAAGATAACTGCATTTCTCTCCCAAGCTGTACAAGTTTGAAAAGGACAAAAAGGTGACTAAGAAATATAATAAGGGTAAAACAAGAACATTAAAAAGGAAGGAATGGACTAAATAGATTTAGAAAAGTTTAAAAAGAACTAAACAAATGCAAAAAACTTTAAAAAAAAAGGTATTTCAGTCTTATTAAAAATCTTGTGTACTAAATCGATTAAAAAAATTATATATTGGATGTTTTGGCCATTATCCCTAAAAATAATACTAATAAATGAATAAATTTAAAAATATTTTTAACAAATCCTCATTCCCCTTTTTTTCTCTCAACTCCCTCTCTCTCTCTCCCCTTCTCATCGTCTTCAAACTCTTTTCTTCTCCCCCCTTTCAGTTCGTCAAATCCACAAAAGGGTACTTAACCACAGCATTCAGAGGAAACCTTTCGATCTATATTTTTATTTTCGTTTGAAACCGAAGAAAAAAATTTAGGACTTCGTAGTGTATCCTCATAGTTTTAGAGAGGACCATTGTCACGAATGCTCGGTTTTCCGACAATGAGCACAATCATGAGATGCTCGTATCATAGGCAACGAGCATCAAATGTTTATGCTCGTGGCACTGGCAACGAGCACAATTTTAGGATCGTTGTCACTTTTATCTCAGGGAGTACCTATCAATAAAGCATGTCAGACCCAATTAATTGATTACTTTGGGTTTTCTTGACCCACATGGATCTAGGAATACCACTTTTATTTTATGATGTCTCCTTTTCCTACCAATTTTTTAGTTTTAAAAAAAAAGAGAATTTTTTTTGAGAAATTATTTCTGTTAAGGTTTCATTCTTAACATGCTCGCAGTTGCAGAGTTGAGCTCTGTAACTAATGCTCGGACATGAGAGTCCGAGCACTAGTGTTTATGCTCGTATCAGTGAGTCTGAGCAGTAGTATTTGTGCAGGTCCCCGTTTTTACTCGTTTCTGTGATAACAAGCAGGATAAGTTGATGCTCCTCGTCAGATCTATGAGCAACCCTTGATAATGATCGTCGTCGTATCTACGAGCATAAGCTGAGTTGTTTCTCTCTTTATATTCGAGCTTATACATCGGAGAGAATGATCGGTGGGGAGAGAATATTTTCCCAGATCTAAAAATATTCAGATCTAGAAAGGAAAAGATGAAAAAGAGGCTAGAGAGAGGGGGAGAGAGAGAAAGAGAGTGGGATAGAGAGTGATCGGTGGGCAGAGAGATTTTTCTCGATATCTGAATTTTTTTTCTAATCTGGAAAGGAAAAGGTGAGAGAGATAGAGGAAGAGAGAGAAAGCTAGAAAGATGGGGAGAAAGAGAGAGTGGGAGGAGAAGGAGAGGAGATGACCAAGAAAAATTCCAGTCATCTCCGATCTGTGCAATGGGGGTGGGTTAGGGAGACGATGATGGAGAGGGCATAGAGAAGGGGGTATTAAAAAAAGGTGAAGAATTTAATATTTTATATTAAAATATACTTTTTTAATATAAAAGGAGAGAGGCCATCCTCAATCAAGATTTTAGTCAAACAATGGTTGACTGAAAAAAAAATTAAACTGGGTTACAAGTGATACAAGACAGTAGTGTCAATAACACCGCTCTTTAGTTTTGTTTTTGAAGGGTCGGAATTTTATTGTTTCGAGAAGTTAGCCAATTGCCACCAAAATCCAAGCCTAATTCATTTTCTTCATCGAAATTGATGCCAGGCATAGTTGGTGGAATCGAGAATTCGGGACTAGGGAGTAGGGGGTGTGGATGAATCGTCTGTGCCAACTCCGATTCAATCGATTCGCACCTTACTCAGGAAGAGTAAAATGGCCAAGTCAAAATCTATATATTAAAACAGGATGGTATCTTTTATGTATAGCCATCGACGGCTGAAACAGGACAGTTTCTTTTTATGTGTAGCCATCAACGACTAAAACATAAGAATGAATCTTTTTTTATTCCCCATCAACGGCTCTATTTCAATCCATTAAGCTATGCTGAGTTACTGAAAGGCCCCTACTCACAGTTTTAATGACGATGTACTTAATCCATCCGAAGGCTACGACTTATTAATGACGATCTCACTTAATTCATCCGACGACTACGACTTATTCAACCCATTCACTTTTACAAATAGATAAGTTTGTCCTTGACCCTTTAAAGTTTTTGAGACAAGTTTATCCTTTACCATTTAAGAAATACCAGATGTGTCCAGTGGCCATAATAAATTACCAAAATAACCTTATGTTATTTTACTAAATATCAGATGTGTTTTGTGGCTATAGCTAGTGGATCCGGTGGTGCGCGTAGATGAAACCCGCGTAGCGTATTTGGACATCCAAAATACACGCGCGAAGCGCGTGTAATGAGGATGGATAACCATTTTACGAATCGCATACGCGTAGCGCGTGTGAGGAGAAAAACGCGGTATGGCCCCGTAGCGAAGGCACGGGGTTATACCTAGTTTGGATTAATTGACCTCAGAGAATCCAAACACTCTAATGTACCTATCAATCGATTTTAGATACACAACTATGTAAGATCGAATCTAGTTGCACCCCACAAGAAAACTCATGCACTACACATGCACGCACACACTTACAGTGTATTTTGCGGCTTCTATAAAGGCAAGTACTATGAACACCTCAAATAATCAAAAAATATATTTTTTGAGGTTTGGACAAGTACTATGGGCACCTCAAACAATTAAACTCCTTCTCCCTGTTTCAAAATTGAGGTTAGGTAAGGGGTTTAAGGGAGCTAGCACTCCTTTTGCTAGGCGAACTCCTTTTGTTGACTCATTACTCCATTTCTATTCCACACCATAGTACTTGCCACACTTCAAAACCTTAAACCCTATACCTTAAACAATCTAATTAAGATGGTACTTGCCAGGGGAGAAAGATAGAGGTCAAACTCTAGGTGAGGTATGATGGGGTGCCTAAGATACCCTTGCAACTTGGTGTAAAAGGGGTGAAGTACGCATTCCTTCACATCATAACCACTACACTCCTTTTTATGGGCTCTCCTGAAACTGCCACTTCGCTGTGACAATTAATTAAGGCAAGTTTAGTGAAATTCCTAAATCCCCTCTTTAAGGATTGTTTGGTCTTTAGTGGATCCCTACACCATCAGATCATGTCGAAACTACCCCCATAAGGGATCCTTAAAGGACCGATGGACAAACATTTTTCTCGATTGAATGAAGATTGCCACTGTTAATTGATGGTTTGTTGTGGTCGTAGCGATGGATTGACTATCATGGAGATGGTCTGAACTCTGACCATCACTGATTCTAACATTGACTCAAATTTAGGGGTTTTTTCACCTCTTTCCCACTAGCAAGCTCCATCCTATAAACCAAGGGATCTCATGTTAAGGAATGAGTTTCAAAGGTTCCCACTAAACTTCCCTTAGGCCCAAGTGCCTACTGTCACGGGTTCGGGCTTCCAACTCAAAAGACTAGCCCATTAGGTGGAGTTGACCCAAACCCATATTAACCCTAAGATCACCCCTTCTCCATCCGATGTGGGATTATTCCCATTTTTGGGAACTATTCCTCCGTGATATTCTCTCCCACCCAAATCCTGCAACGCCCTCGTTGCAGACGAGCCACCCTGCCTACCCGTCCCCACCCTCCTTTGGGGGACCCACTACCTTTTTGTGGACACAATTTTTTTTGTGTGGGCGCTTGGCGTAACATCGTCAGGCCACCCTGCCTACCCGATTGGGCGCTTGGCGTGACATCGAAATGGGTCGGGTTTGCTCTGATACTACTTTGTCACGGGTTCGGGCTTCCAACCCAAAAGACTAGCCCAAAAGGTGGAGTTGACCCAAACCCATATTAACCCCAAGATCACCCCTTCTCCATCCGATGTGGGATTATTCCCATTTTTGAGAACTATTCCTCCGTGACACTACGCTCTACTGGCCATACCCTTTCGCGGGGTGATTGTTCTTTTTGTTGCCACTAATTACTAGCATGTTCACAAAAAATGTTCTTTATTTTTCACCACTAACTAATAATAAATAGTGACAAACTTTTAATTTTGAGTCTCCAATCCATTAAGTGGTATTAAGTGGTTGGATATGATTTTTAAGGGTTCCTACTTGCAAGCCCTGGATCCATGGATTAAGGGATCCACTAAAATTACCCTTAGACCCTGATTTGGGTCCAAGTTACACCTATTGGGTCGGGCTCTAGGCTCGGATCCACATAGTAATTTTGCTTGAAATAGCCAAGAATCAAAATTGACTTGTACAAGCATGGGATCCGGGTGGTTCAATAGCAAAACCGTTGACATTTCATCGAGATTACTGTGAGATCATATGGGCCCAAGGAGTATGCCACGTGGAAATTGTAGAATAATCTATGTCAAACATTTGACAAACTCCCCACGGCTGGATTATGGACGGTGTTGTACACCCACTTCACAAGTGGTTATCAATCACACTCTCAAGTGGGGTTAAACTTTTAATTACTTAACACCTGGGCGTAAAATGGATTCGGGTCGGTTTCTCAAACCGACATCGAGGTGTAGGAAATTACTTCGGGAATAATTAAATTGAGAACAACCAGAAGTTGTGGTATGACATTCTGTGTGGTATAATAATGCCACGTGTGTGGGCCACCCACTACCAGGCGAACTGAATCTTCCCACGTTTAGACGACTAATTTCTCAATCTCATTATTATCTGGTTAACTTTTTTTCCAGAAATATTTGACGCCCTTTAAATCCACAATTCCACACAAATTTTAGGGTTTTCAGCTTCATCCAGTTCTTTCTCCCTCTTTTTCTTCTTCAAATTTCAATCTCTGATCTGCACTAATCTACAAGGTATTATGTTGATTTGATCATTTACTTTTCAAGAATTGAATTTAGTTTAAATCTTGTTTCCAGTCAGATCTAGTTATAAATCTTTAAGAATTGACAATCAATGAATTGATTAGAAATGATTAGAAATGATGTGCAATAAATGGTTTTGATGAAAAAGAATTAAGCTTTGGGTTTGTTTGAATTCATTGAAACTTAGCTAAATGAGAAGTTGATCTTTTTTTTTTTTTTTTGGCTTTTTAATTTTCTGCTAGATATATTCTTGGACTTGGGTGATTGGATGTTTTAGATCTGAATTTAAAGTGGAGAATCAGAGAGACAGAGAGGATCTTTAAGAGAATTACTGTTATTTTTTCTTATTTGGGTTTATCCCCAATTTAGAAAGGAAAAGGAAGAATTGAATTTTTGCCACTTGTGCTAGATTTTTTGTGATGGATTTGGGAGGTGACAGTTCAGAATCTACACATTTGAATGAGAATGATGATACCCTAGAAGGAACAAGCAGTAATGATGGAATCAAGTTAGAGAACAATGGGTCTTGTGCTAATGAGATTTTGGATTTGGGATCTGTGGAACGTGCGGGGGTCAAAACTTCGGCTGAAGTAAATGGAAAAGAAATTGGTACTGAGACACCAGTAAGATCGCCTTCAGAAGTGGCTGAAACTTCTCCTGGAGTTTCTGGGGAGACGCCACCGGTGAGGAAAGGGTATGGATTGAAGAAATGGAGGAGGATAAGGAGAGACTTCACTAAGGATGAAAGTAGCGGTGTAGATTTGAATAGAATTTTAAAACGGGGACCGCCTAATGCTGCAGAGCTTTTGAAATCTCGAAATCCAACTGATGAGATCAAGCAGAAGAGCGAGGATTCTGCTGCATCTGCGGAGTCATCCGTGAAGAGTCCAGATCTTCTTGATGGTTTTGCTATCAAGGGATCGAGTTTGGATTCCACTTTGGGCGTGGGATCTGCTTTTGCTGTTGGTACGGATTCTGAGAATAGTGGGGATCGGAGTAGCAAATCTTCAACGGCTGCTAGTGCTCCAAGAATGAGGAATGATGCCCACATAATGGGGTCCGTAAGGGACAAACACAGGGTGAAGAATCCTAGTGGGAGGAGTTCAAGTAATGCAGTTCAAAAGGTTCAACAGGTAAAAGGCAGGATTGAAACTGGTAAGAAATTTAGAGGAGAAAGGGTTAAAATTGAGAAGGAGAATTCATATTCTAGCATTGAATCTGACCTCAGAAGCTCCAATGTTGTCTTCACACAGACAGGTAGTGTTTATGGGACTAGTAAGGCAAGACAGAGCGAAATGTATTCAAATTATGATGAAGAGAACAGTGACAAAGGTCAGACCAGTGATCTTCGAACTAGAGAGGGGGACCGGAAGTACTGCGAAGAAAATGGGGGAGACATTGAAGATGTTTCACAAAATGATGTTTCTGCTGGCGTATCATTGGAAGAGAAGGGAGAAGAAATTGAAAGCCATCGGGTCCATGCAGACTGGGACCCTCTAGTCAAATCAATAATTTCTCTTCAGGCTGTGCAAGAAGCACTTGAAACTGGTGGGTTTTTTTCCTTCTATGGCATTTTTTCACTATATCTTTTGGCGATAAAAGTTGATCTACAATTATGCCTAAGTATATTCTGTTTGCTTTTTCATCATTGCTTCGCGATATTTGTATCCATCTTCTGCTTTCAGTTTACTTCCCATTATACTTTTTTGTGAGAAATATGGTTCTACAGTTGTACATAATTATACAAATGCTTTTTGTTACCAGTTTGCAGTAACTCACCTGTCTTCTGCTCTTCAATACATTTTGCTGGTATCCAAAATTTTCTTTAGATTTGATGCTTACTGTCTGATATTAGGCTAGACAGAAATCAAACAGAATTGAAATTTTAGTGTTACAAAAATAAATTAAAAGAATATAAACTAAGCAATCATGGAAATCTAATTTCTTCAGAAGTTGAAAGGCCAGGCAATTCTTCAGTAGAATATTAAGTCTATATCATTTTGGCATAATGTTGTAGTTACTTTATATTTGGATGATGTTTACTATTATTAGATTATATTTGTTCCAGTTCATTGAGATATTATTTGTCACATCCCTTTGTGCAAGTGAGTTTGCATATTCCATAACCCTTAGCTAGTGTTTACGGGTGGTGACTCTATAAGTTACTTCTACTTACAGCTTGCCTCTTTTATGACGTGTTCCCTTTGAGATGCTTTTTGTTGTGTATTTCAATGTGCTTTTGGTTACTCCAGTTCTTTGATGTTGATTTCATATTTATTGAAACTATGGAAACCAAAAAGACAATACTGACCACAATTGACTTATCCAATGGTTGAGTTTAGCTGTTTCTTCTATTTGAAATATTTTCTGGCATACCATCATTACTCAACCTACATCAAGGCGATACTATGGAATCTTCTGTTTGACTGTGTTTTTCTGTATCTGAAAGTGGACTCTGATTTATCTCTATATGGAAATTTTGATATTTTTACTTGCATAGAAATATAAAAATAAATTCCGATGTTGAAGATGGTAGAGATTTGGTTTAGTTTCTCGATAAAAAAATGTTATTTTAAGGAAAAAATGATTATTACCCCACAACCTTGTGAGTTGTGACATGGTGTTGCGTTCTTGCATGCCTTCAATAATCCTTGTACTGTTCTTTTTTTATTTTTTTTTTTGCTCAAAGAGCAAATGAATTATTTAAAACAGAACAAATATACAAGATTAGTGGCTAGAAACAAAAGGCAGCACTGAACTCATCAAACAAAAAAACATAATGGATCCCATCACTCATTATAGATCCCAACTAGTTTGGCACCTATTGCACTATCCATCATCTGCAGGGCACCCCTCAAGAGAATCTATAACCTTTTGTCCAAAAACATGACTTCTGCTCTTTACATTATACTGTTCTTTCGACTTGATTTCTCGGATAAATCTTTTTCATCTTAGGAGGGATAGAGTACACTATTTTTTATCAATAGGAAAGATAGCTTTTGCACCTATTACTGGCAAAACAACGTGGTCACTAAATGGAGAGTTAATACTTGAACAATAAACTTTCTTCATAAAAGAAAATAGTTGAATGGTAAACTGTTTTTGTGCATGAAATGGTCTTCAGCTATTTTTCTTGAGAATGTCTTCTGAATAAAGTGACAGAGGACATAGAACTGACCCAACTTAGCTCAATGTTCCTGGTCAGAAGTATTTTGATTCAATTATGAATTCTCAAATATTTTAATAATCTTTGAACTGGATTAATGTTAATTGAATGCAGTCACATCAGATTTGATTTGCTTGTAATGCTGAACTAGTTTAATGCTTCAAAAGTAAGATGCATGAATCCATGTTAAGTACAGGATCCGTCCACTAACCTCTCTAGGTTGTAACCATAGTGGTGGTGACTCCCAACTTCAACTTTTTGTTAAGTTCCCCTAATTTAAGATGTGTCTAGATTTAGCTGTACGCCTGTACCCTACTAAACTTAAAATTGTCGCTGTTCTTTGATGAAATCAATGAAGCTTCTGCTATGACAATACTCCTGTTTGCTATAAATCGATAGTTTCCTGCTGAACTTAGAAGTCTGTCCCTAGCTTGATGAGAATAAATTATGAATTAAATCTTCTTGCTACAAATATGAAACTTCCAAAGCATTCTGCTAATGGGATTGTGGGTCTTGCAGAAATTGCAAAATTTGGAGAGCTGGGAAAGGAACCTGTTTCGCCATTTGATGATGACTGCATTCAAAGTCAAAGCTTGCCGGTGGACTTTGTTTCTTCTGATCCAAAAACCGATAAACCGAACTCATGTAGCTATCTGCATTCTGACGAGACAGACAGAAATTGTTTCCGACCTCTTGAAGCCCAGTTAATTGATCTAAATCAGAAAGTAAATCATCTAGAACACAAACTGGAGGAGACATCAGCTATGCTCAAGGTCAAGGAGTCTAGGGTTGTTGAACTTGAGGATATTTTAAACAGAAGGGGATTGCAAAAAGAAGAAGAATCAGGGAGCACTCTACCATTTCTTCAGGACAAGTGCAAAGAGATGGAGGCCCAACTCGAGGATCTACTCAAGTTGAAGATTGAAGCCGAAATCGAGTATCTGTTGATATCAAGAACGACAGAGAAGTTGAAAGTTGACTCGGAGGATCAAATTTCGCTCTTTGAGGAGCAGAAATCTCTCTCTATGAAGCAAAATCAGATGCTTCAAAGGCTCAGAGACGCGGAAAGCAAGGCTTCGGTGCTGAAGAGACATGCGGATGAGTTAGATGCATCCTGTGAAGAGATTTTAGGTACAGAGGAGGTTCTGAAGATGCAGAATAGGGTATGTAAGCATACTGTGTGTTTTTTTGTCCAGTTAATGTTGCTGTTTGTAGGGTTTTTGCTGTTTCTGTTGCAACTGTTTCCCCAGCCGTCCGGGGTTGTACCGACCTAAACTCTTCAAAACAGTACTATCTTGTTATCTATGTTCATTATCCGAGTAAAAAATGTTTTGATTATGTATACCTTTCTAGCCCCTTAACTTGGCTAGATTGTTTTCCAGTCTGTTTTTTGGTGTTTTTTTCGATGATTTTGCCTTCTCTCGGGATCTTCTTTTTTCTGCATTTTGGTGTATATGTTTGATCAGTTGCACTATTTAGTATTTTCTGTTCTCTTCAATCATTTCTTATTTTTTTTGGGTGAGAAACCTACTTAATTTTTTGAAGGGAAGAAGGGGGGTTAAAATGTAGTTCAGTAGAAGCATTCTGTTCTCAACTGAGGGTGGTGTGTGTAGGTAGTTAAATTGTTTCTGTTAATTCAGTCGAAAAGATAATAATAATAATAATAAGATATGGGTCACTGTAGACAACCAGTTAGGGTTAAGGTCAACCTAAGAAGCACGGACACGTGTCCGTGTTGTGTCTTCGTGTCGTATCCTGTTTTTAGTTGAAATTTTAAGGAAAAAAAACTCGCGCCATGTCCGTGCCCGTGTCTGTCCCCTTGCCGTGTCCGTGTTTCTTAGAGGTCAACCCTAGGCGGGTGGCGGGTCAAGATTATCAAACTTTTAACACCAACTAGTTTGATTCATATAAAACAAGGAAACGAGTAAAGAGTAGAGCTAACCCGAACAGGGTTGAAGAAGTAACTATACGGTTTGGCAGTTGGGTATGTTTTGCCACTAGATGGGTGTCATTCCATTGTTTTGTTGGGCCCAGAGAACCCATCTAGAAACAATAATAAATAGAAAATAAATGCTACGGACTTAAGCTACCTAATTCTAGTTAGTGTATGATTCCTAATTCCCATCTCTCTCTGATTTGCTATTTCGCTTTCTCTCTACATGTATATATATACTTATATAGTAAGTATTTGTATTGAGAAATCAGTAATCAAATGAGTCATTAACAATCGAAGAAGAAGAAGAAGAAGAAGAAGAAAGAGCTTGTCTTAAAAACAACAGATTCGTCTATGGAGGATTCGGATAAAAAAAAAACACGTCAATCCTTAGACAATCTTCACCTAGAGATCATACTGGAAATACTTATCCGATTACCTGTCGATTCAATCTTACGTTGCGCACAAGTATGTAAAACCTGGCGATCTCTCCTTAATAATACTTACTTTACTGATATGCACCATCGTCGCCAATTACAATCACTGAACCAGCTTGAACATCTTGGTTATGATGATGACGACGATGATTATAAGCGTTCCAATAGTAATGGTGGTAGCGCTGCCGCCGTGGGTCTCCTTTTCTTGATTGGGGAAGGTGGCATGCTCGGACTTTACTATGGAGATCAGTACTATCTTGACGATGATGACCGGCGGCCGCAGTCCTACGATTACAAGAAACTTCTTACAAGGATGGACAAGATTCCAATGGTTAAGACGCAACAACGTTTCGGGAGTGCCAAAGCCTTGGTTGGTTCATGCAATGGTTTGATTTGTTTGTCTGTACCAGCCCTCAACTGTAGTGACCATAGGGATCCCATCTACATCTGTAATCCGATCACCGGAGAATACGTAAAACTTCAAAAGATACGCAGAAAATTTTTTCTGAGTTACGTAGCAAGTGGATTCGGTTACCATCCTTCAACTAATAAGTATAAGGTTGTTAGAATTGTATACTACCCCTACGACGAAGAACCCTTTGTTGGACATGTCCAAGTATACACTCTTGGCGATGGCAATGGGTGGAGAGACAAAGGAGAAATTACGTACTCATTACTTGGATCGGGTATTTCTATGAATGGAGCTATTCATTGGCGAGAATATGATAACTGGAAGATTGTGACCTTCGATTTGGTAGATGAGGAGTTTCAATTATTGCTCCCACCACCGCCTTTTGTTCATCGTGGCGGGAAGCGTAACTTTTATAAATTCCGAGTGTTGGGAAGGTGTTTATGTGCTGTTAGTCGAGAGGAGCAAAGCGATGAAATTGGTGTAAACGTTTGGTCCTTGAAGAAGAAGGGAGGGAATGTTAGTAAAGATATGAAAGAGCAAGATTATCATTCTTGGAGTTGGACTAAGGAGTTCTCTATAGCGTGGAAAGGCCTATTCATGGATGAGTATGCGGATTTATTGCCGTTCGCCCTTACAAAGAGCGGTGAAGTTCTGTTGCGGCACAGCCTAAGAAAGGCCATGTGTCTCTATGACCCAAAAACTTCGACTACAAAAACAATTGTGGATGAAGATATGGGTTTGACATTTGTTCATGCAATTCCTCATATGAACAGTTTCGTTTCATTGAAGGCTCTCGGAGAAAATTCTATGAAAATACGAAGAAGCAAAAGATATATGTGAAGATAATCGGATCAGCTGGAGTACTAGTGCTCAAGTCTTTATAATTAAAAGTAAAGAAGGTTATTCTCTCTTTCTTTTTTCTTTTTTTTTTCTTTCTTTTAACCATTGTTGGTACTGTATATGCACAAAAAACTCACTCTTAAAGATCCGAATTTCAAATTTTCAATTCCAAAAAATTCAAACATAATTATTGACTTTCTTTGGTAGTGAAATGGATGTAGATTTGTGTTATACTGTTCATCAGTTTCCAGGGTAATTTGTGTATTGAGGGGACATGAAGGATATTGGTGCTAGGAAATTGTTGAAACTTGTCATCCATTTTAATTAGTTTCCATTCTGCTACAAGGTTGTGAACTGCATTCGAATTAGTGCATTGATTGCAGGGTTCTCTAAAATAGGAAAGAAAAAAAAAAAAAGTACACAATATTGGGCTGAAAGCCCTCCTTTTATACCAGTTTCAAGTAGAGGACAAGCAATTTTTGTTTTATAAGTCTAATCCCTACTTTTTAACGTTTTATAAGGAAAGGAGTTAATTCCTTCTTTTATTTTAAAACTCTAAAATTTTGGTACCTAAACTACCCTTCTCTTTGCTAACCACGTATATTTCTAACTGTTTTTGCTTGTATTAACCGATGACGTGGCAGAGAGAGAAAATAAGTTTTTTTAAAATTAAAAATGCTATAACTTTTAATCTACAAATTAGATATTTGCCAAATTTATATTTTTGAAAAGCATTTTTCAAGATCTTTAAAATGAGACCAGACAACAATACTAAATTCAAAAAAAAAAAAATCTTCGTAATTAGACTATGAAAACCCATAACTGCTAATAATTTTTCTAGATCACTCCGTCAAGTCCCCGGCAACGGCGCCAATTTGATTGATGATTTTTGCTGTCAATAAATAAAATATACCGCAATCGCACGGTCTACCAAAGTAGATCTAGCAAGTACGGGTCGAACCCACAAGGACTTGTGCTTGGCAATCTAAAAATAAAATTACCTAAACTAATCCAGAAAATGATAGTGATTGATTTGAGATGAATTAAGTGAACTAAATAATAAAATTAAAACTATGTAAATAAACTGATAAGGAAAATGCAAAGGCTTAGAATCTACCACCTTACTATTGTAGTTCCACGGATTTAATTTACTTGTTCCCGATTAATAGTTACGAGTAACACTCGAGATGAAAATCTCATGTTTTCTCGAAGATGGGATCGTTGAGTTCTTCAAATAATTAAGATGACAATTATTTCTCGGTCAAAAATACAACTCTAAAGCATTACTTGTCTTCTTATAGCACAAATAATCAAAAGTGATGTATCATTCAATTAAATCAAGACCTAATTAATTGATGATTTATATAAACTCAAACTACTACATATGCATCACATAAATAGTGAAAGAACAATAAATTCATCAACTTGTTTAAATGAGAAATAAAATTAATGCATTAGAGATCATCAAAGAACAATACAATTAAGTCTTAGAACTACTCAAGTTTGGGGTTTCATCATAGCCTAAGCTAAGATTTAGAACCGCATAACTGAGATCATGTTTCTAATCTAAATAACAAAAGAGAAGAACATAAGATACAAAGAAAATAAGATGCAGCCCAGTGAACTGATCTCTCTTCTCTTCCTCTCCCTCTCACTGTTTCTCTCGATTTTCTTCACTGATTTCTCGTTCCAGACCAAGCCCCCCCTTTCCCCGATTAACCCCCCCTTGTATATATTTCTCTCCTTCACCTCGTATACGGACATTTGTTTGGTAACATGTTTGCCAAAAAGGCTGAACACGCATGACAAAAGTGCCTAAGCTTTTGTATATAAAAACACAAGGAATTAGGGCGTGGGGAACAAGAGCATGTGGTGCTGGAAATGATGGAGAAGTTGTCGGGAGAGATGGGGGATTAATTAAAAGAAAGAAAGGAAGAAGAAAAGAAGTAATAAAATAAAACAAAAGGAAATGAGAGAGAGAATATGGGTTGTATGTGATGGAGGGGAATCTGACGTGGGTTAATTTGGAATTTTTGGCTCGTGATGTCAGGATGACATCATCATTGAACCCATTAATTTTCTTGCCTGACTTCTACAATCTTCACCATGCTGGACCTTTTGACTTATTTTGACCACATATTTGTTAGGTGTGTGTACCATGTGGTAGTTCCACTAACATCTTGTAGGCACCTTTATCAACATGAAGGGTTTAGATCGACTTCATTAGTTCCACTCAAATATTCTGCACATAAACAAAATATACTCAATTACTTAGAACTACACAAAATAATTGACTAACTAATATAAATATAGGGGTACTAAATGTAACAAAATTATGCTTATCAAATACCCCAAAACTTATATTTTGCTAGTCCTCGAGCAAAACAAACACACATAAATCCTAACTACACCACTTTCGTTGGTACTCTCGATTGCACTTAGCATGTGCAATAAGCCTTTAAACCCCTAAGTTACCCCTAGTGGACGAGTTGTAGTCTCGTGAGGGTTTGCTGTGAATGTACCCACAAAATTCAATGAAGAAAATATGAATAATAATAAGCTTAAAGATCCTTGAAAAATAATTGTTGCAGACATGAATTGACCTTCAGGATATCATTGATCTAGCATTTCAAAGGCACAATATTCCGAAGATAGTATACCAAAGATTTCAGGTTTCAAACATTACTTCAAGAGTTCAAATCATTACGCAATAGTTAGAGATTCTCAAAACTTTATGAGTGGAGTGCAAGTGAAATCTGTACTATGCAAGAATAGTTATCCAGCTCTTCCAAAGTCAAGTTAACATTGATAATCACTAAGACATGGTCAAACCAACTAAAGAATGATTCAAAGCCAAGCTAGCTGTCCAGGACTACGAGAGATTTGGATGTTCACCTTAATACCTCATGGGCTTTATCTGTGATATTCCAGTTTACTCGCGTTTTGCACCAACGGCTTTCACCCTACTTGCTTTCACAACAAGGTCATTTTCCTCAAATTGATGATGATTTTGATTTTCCTCTTCTGGATGCCAACAATTTTTTTTTTTT